>JASDQU010107446.1:26693-36943 GCA_032191745.1 Picea mariana | reverse complement strand
AGCTCAACATCTTACAAAACAGATTGGAATTATAGTCATTCAGTCTTCGAACAACATAGTAACAATGACCAACAAAAACTCCCGACCTAGACCTCCTAGGTACCTACGTATACATGTTTTTGGTTTACCAGCCATTACATATTCTTACCAAACCCTAAACCTAGCATGGTTAGGTATTCTTTCATGCGTGCCTCGCATACTTTTCTCCTCTGCATGCATGTTTACCTTGCACGTGCTTCTTTTACTGCCAGTTGTCTTTTCCTTATTTGTGCTCTACACCCAACAGGCCACCAACACTAACATGTGGCTCGTCTTGAGTCACCTAGGCACTACACGCTCCCTTGACAGCCTCTGCTAGACTGTGGAACTTGTCTAAAAGTCCCCTTCCTCGTGTCTAGACCTACGCAGACTTTTCTGTAAGCGCTTTTGAGTTCTGCACTATGACTTCCTCCTCAACCATGGTTTTGCATTCTGCTTGTGTTTGCGCCATATTCTTCTTCTCTACCTCCAGTTGTGTGCTCATTTTTGTTGCTTTCTCTTTGAGGGGTTCCATCTGTGCATGTCTCTCATGTTTGTGTGCCTGTGTTTTCTTTAGCTTGGCCTGCAATCGATTCATCTCCTGCATTCCTTTTAATCGATTAGTTATGCCCATTGTCTTCTGCCTTTGCTTGAGGTCCTGTATTTTTGCACTTATTCTCTCTTCCTCCTAGTCCCACCGCTGGACCTCCTCATCTTCTTCCAGCACTGTCCTCTCATCTTGTGTTAGCTTGTTTCTCCAACTCTACTAGTTAGAGTGCAACTTCTTTTTTCCTCTACTCCCTTACCTCAGGTGGAGTATTCGAAGTCAATTTTTCCTTCAGCTCCTCAATCTGTTTCCTATAGTGGTCGATGGTTTGGGAAATATTATTGATTTTCTTCTCTGTACTTGGACTCTTGGTGTGTGCACTATCTGGAAGGTGGTTGTATATTGTTGTCACCCCCTGTTCAATTTTATCTACGTGCTCTTTCTCTTCTCTGATCTTGAACTTTACTTGTTCGACCATGAGCTCCAATTCTTCCTTGTCACTTTTATTTTCTTGCAGTTCTAGTGCGTTTGTCCTCGCGTGTGAATGCACCTCCTATGCGATGCTGACTTGGAGTTTGTACAGTGCCTCTGTCAGTATCTTAGCTAATACCATGTCGACCTACGCCAAATATTTCAATGGCGTCTATATTGTGGTTTCATCCATATGGAGCATGTCATTTGTTACTCTGAATGTTGGACTCGCCTGGGCAGTTGTGTGAACAATGTGTTCCGTTTGTGGCATATCCCTTGTTTTCGTTGTTGTTTCTCCCTTGGGGAAGGATTTTGTTCCCCTTTCAGAATTTTTTGTGGTTTTGATTTGCTCGAGGACCTACTTTATGCTAACCAGGTCATATCGTATTTTCCCCCTTTGGTGATTGGCTTCTTTAATGTATTTTGCGATGCAGTCTTGCACATTCTCAGCCATGAGGTCAGCGTCGTCCTCTGTGATTGTGTACTTAGGCGAATCTTTATGCGCCTTTTCTTTCTTGCACGTTCCTCTTGTCTATGAAATTGGCCGCTTAGGTGGCCCTGGTTCATGTGGAGTATATGTTGAGGGGGTTCCCTACGTTCTCGTAGCCCCTGCTCCTTGTTCTTTTTGTTGTGAGGTAGTGTCCTTCTTTCATGCCTGCGCATCCTTCATTGTTGTACCCCCTTTATTTTGTTGCGCCAACTTATGTGTTGGTTTCGGCCTTTTGGGTGCAACTTTGTCTCTTGTAGGTGTCTTGGTCTGCCCTGCGTCCACCTCCATGCCCTTAGGTACTTCTTGATGTAAGACTGGGATCTTTTGGTCATCGAGCCAATCTCTCATAGCCATTTCTATGTCTTCCTCTATGATGCAGTATCTTAATTGGAGCCACTCCTTTTCTGGATCTCTACGCACTTGGATCCACATGTTGTGCATGGACGCCTTGAAGTTGGCAATGTCCTTGAACTACGCGACCACCTCTAGGATAATTCACCAAGTGTTGGCTATACTCTCTTGTATTTCTGTAAAGTACCTGGAAAAGGTACTCATGTTTGTGCTTCTTTGCTTGGGGTCATAGTTTCTCCCCAGTGACGTGTATCATGTTGTGCGGCACCGACCTATCTGGCTACAGAAGTATGAATATGGGGGTTCTCTCCACCCCATCAACGCGATCAGCATGAGTAGCCATGAATAGTGGAACTATGTCGAGGTCCTGTGCATATTTGCAATCCTCCATGAATAGGTTGATCAGGTAAGGGGCCCAGTTGATCGATGTGTCATTCGCACACTGTGTTGCAGTTGCGACGACCTTGGTAGGGACTTATTCCTTGCAAATTTTTCTCAGTATTTTACAGTACATGAATTTAGTGGCCATTTGTGTCATGGCGTCGCTAATCCTTTTGATAATTATGTCGTGCGAGCCCCCCTCTATCCCATATGTCCTCTTCATTTCTTCAGCCAACGCCTTCTCCTTGGTTTTTTCGTCCAAGTATTGCACGAGATTCTCACCCATTGATGGCAGTCCTGTGATTGCTAATATTAGTTCTACGTCTATGGATATGGGTTGTTCCATATAGAGGAATCCTCCATGGAGGACCGCTATCAACTTCTTGATGGAGTTGTTCACCTCTTTCCCCCTTCCAAAGTGGGAATCTCCAACAAGTTGAGGATCCCTGTGTTTGCTAGGTCAGCTGCCCATGGCTTTGGTTGTAGGATGGGGTCTCCAAAGGGCCCTATCACTATACTTTCCAAGTAGACCTTCTGCGCAAATTCAGGGAATTTTTCTGCGTCGACCACATCGTGGTCCGAGTACCTCAGTTTCTCCACACAACCTAGCAGTGTTGGTGTGGTTTGCACTCCTTCTGGAATGCACAGGAGCACAATTGTTGTGTCAGGCTGCCTGCGCGAAGACCGCGCCATAGGATTTTTTCCCTTTCATTTTGTTTGTTGACTTGAGGACCCCGCCTCCATCTATCTTCTTTCTACATCAGGGTCTGGCTGACTAGTGATATCCTCTACCAGACCCTCTTGTTGTTTCATGGTTTCTTCTCTATTGTATTTGGGTACTGTCGCCTCTGTTTCTGTATTATCTTGGCCATTCACCTATTGGACTCCTTCGGTCGTCGTAGTTTCTGGTGGGTTTCCTATATTATGTGCGGGATATCCCTGCGTGTTGCTAGTTGGGTCGACTTCCATGGCCGACGTGGTTGGACCCTGCCTTTCTTTCACCATTGGTGTAGGGTATATAGGTGATCCAAATGTTGAAGGAATTGCATCGACGTCGACGAATTCCTCTGGTTGTCTGGTTTCTTGTCTAGCTTTTGTTGGCTCCTGTGGTGCCCGGTTGCTTCGTGTTTTCCTCCATGCTTTGCTCGACGCACCCATATTTGGTAGTTCCATTGTGTGTACTTGTTGGTTTTTGTCAACTAAGTCTGCACTCGTTCGCTCTGTGTCAACTCACCTCTCTCTACATGATTTATTTCTCTGCAACTTCATGATTTCACAATGAGTCTTACGTTGCATGTGTTTCCCCTTTATATAGGAAAGTCATGAAACTTCTCGGAGAAGTTTCCCCAGCTTTGATTAATGTAATGGAACTTCATGCATACTTTTGTGTTGAATTCCATAATTATTTTCAGTTGGCGCCTTTCTTCCGTAACCACCATTTTTCAAATTTCCTCCTTTTCTGACCATAATCACTGCCAGTTGGCACCTTTTTGCTGTAACTGCCATTTTTCAAATTTTTGCCTTTTCTAACCATTTGTTATTTTTCCAACACATTGAGTTTTCCAAGTGCGAGGTATGTTGTGTAGTTGTTGTGTGTGGACATTTTATTTTCGTCGCGCTAAGTCCATTTTTTTTGTGCGCGGTCTTTTAATGTCTGCTAAGTCCTTTTTTTTTTTTTTAGTACACTATATACATATCTCTTTACTGTGTGGTAAATTTATAAGTAATAGGAGGTCGACAGCCCTTATATAGTTTAAGTCGAATCCCATTGATCATTCCTCTGAGTATGTACCTCCTAAATATTTCAATTGTATAGCTCCTCCATCAATGACAGTCTTCACTTCATATGGTCCCAACCAATGCATTCTAAATTTTCATGGATGTTGAAGAAATCTATTGTCATGCACCAAGACTAGGTCTCCCTCCTTGAAACTCTTCCTTTTAATATGCATGTCATGCCAAGCTTTGTCCCTTTCTTTCTGTACTTTTTGGTGAAATCCTGATAGAATCTTGTCTTCTTCCATCTCCATCAGTTGACTTAGACTTTCTTGTACTATGCCTCGTTCTGTCATGTTGGTGATTGTTGCTACACGCAGACCAGGTACCAACAATTCTAATGGCACCACTGCTTCTTTTCCATATACCAACCTAAATGGTGTCTATGCTATCAACTTTTTGCATGTAGTCCTATATGCCCACAATATTGTAGGTGTCTTCAAGTCCTAGTCATCCCTATTAACATTGCAGATCTTTGTCAATGCATTCTCTAGGATCTTATTAAAGGCTTCCACTATTCCATTTGCTTGAGGGTGATATGGTGTACTCTTTTGATGATAGAATTCAAACTTTTCAGTCATATCCTTGATAGTAGTATTGATGAAGTGAGTGCCTTGGTCACTCATCAAAATCCTTGGGCATCCAAATCTAGTGATCACTTGCTCAAATAGGAAGTGTGATGTTGTCTCTGCGCTACAATATTTTACTGGTGTTGCTTCTGCCCGTCTTATTTAAGTACTATGTCGCAGTAATGATATACCTTGCTCCTGACCTCCTTGTTGGTGGGCTAATTGGTCCCATAAAGTATATTTCCCATTAATCCAATACTTGCAAGGTTACTTGTGGTCTTAGGGGCATCTCATCTCGTTTATTAGGTTTTCCAACCCTCTGACATACATCACATCTCTGGCAGTAGTCCTTTGCATCTCTTTGGATGGTCGGCTACCATAGTCCTGCGCGCAATACCTTATGTGCGATAGCTTTTCCTACATAATGTCCTTCGTCTATTCCCTCATGAGCCTCTGCTAGAATCCTAGGCCTCTCATGTTCTAGTACACATCTTCTCAAAATGTTGTCTGCGCCCATCTTGTATAAGTGTCCTGCAATCAATTGATAGTCTGCAACTCTGAATACTAGAATTTTCTTCTACGCAGTGTTTAATTCTTGTGGCACGGTCCCTGTACTCAAGTATTGAATGATGTCATCAAAATATTCATCGGCTACTTGGACTAAAAATAACTATGCATCAGGGAATTTGTCCTCTAAATTTGTATGTTCTTCTCCATTGGTGATCCTTGATAGGTGATCGGGTCCTACATTCAACTTCCCTGGTTTGACTATCACTTCAAAGTTAAATTCCTGAAACAACATTAACCATCTACAGATCATCCCCCCGACACTGGCTTATTGAATAGGTATTTGAGGGCAGAATGATCTGTGAACATTTTAAATTATTTCCCAAGTAGATAGTATTTGAACTTCTCCAGTGCATATACCATTGCTAGGCCTTCTCTTTCTGTGGTATTGTAGTTCTTCTCTAACTCTGACAGTTTTCTGCTTCCAAATTCTATAGGATGATCTAAATCTCTCGCTCCTGACTACGCCAGAATAGCTCCAAGTGTTATGGTTGATGCTTCTACATTCACATGAAATGTATTTTCCCAATCGGGGAATACTAGTATCGGTGTTGTTACGATCTTCTCTTTTAGAGTGGTCAACCCTCGCTGACAGTCCTCATTCCATTGAAATTTACTATCTTTCTTCAACAATTTCTCCATCGGCACAGTGATCTGCACATAACCTTTTATGAATTTCTTGTAGTAGCATGTGTGTCCCAATGTTTCTCTCAACTGACATACTGATTTTGGTGGTGGTAAATTGACAATAACTACAATCTTGGCGGGATCTACTAGAAAGCCTTGTTTGCACACTATATGGCCCAATAGTATTCCAAATGGTGTCCCAAAAATGCACTTCTTGATATTTAATGATATCTAACATTTCCTGCATCTTTCCAACATCAGACTTAACACCTCTACATGATCTTTTCAACATATTGTAGACTGTCCAATCATCCAGATATGCTTCTTAAAATTGATGGATGAATTCTTTGAATGCAGCTATGACTACTCTTGAGAATATTGTTTTTGCATTCTTCAATCCAAAAGGCATGACTGTGTACTAGTAAGATCCCCATTATGTGGAAAAAGTGGTCTTGTACCTGTCTTTTGGAGCTATCTTTATATGATGGTAGCCTGAGAATCCATTTGTGAATGAGTATGTTTCATGGTCTCCTACATTCTCTAATACCTCATCTGTGAAAGGTGTGGAAAAGGGTCATGTTGGCAAGCATCATTCAATTTCCTGAGATCTACACATATCCTTATGCCTCCTTGCTTCTTCTCCTAAACTACCATAGGGCTTACCCATTCAGATTCCTCCATTGGTTCTATGATTCCAGCGTCCAAGATTTTGTCAATTTCGGCTTTAACTTTCTATATATAAATCAGATTTAGTCTATAAGGTATTTGTCTGACAGATATAGCCTCAGGTTTGAGAGGTATTTTCATCTCTCCTAGCTCTCCTACTATGACTTTCATCTCTGTAAAGGTTGTTGGGGGGAACAGGTCATTTTACTCGCACAGTAACTCTGTTATTCTTTCTATTGTTTGTTCATCCCAGTAGTCTCCAATGCTGGCCATTTTGGGATTATCATTGGTCCTAATTTTTACTTTCTTCACCTTGATTGGCACAGCAAATACTTTTGATTCAAGAGATGGACCTTCCACCTCTATTTCTCCTTCCATTTCTGTAATTAATGTTGTGTGGGCCATCTTCATCTGGTGCTTCTTCATGTACATGATAGTATGACAGTGGTTCTTTTATTGTCTATCTATTTTGTTGTTGATACTATGTTATAAGTTCAACCTTCGGTTCTTGAATGACTATTACCGCTCTGATTTGTTTGAGTGTTGAATCCATGTTGGGGTTCTCATGTTCAAATGAGAAAGTGATTATAAGTTTATGTTGTAATGTTGTCCATTCTGCAGTGCCTCTGCGCAGTTCCTGGTCTACATACCAGTTTGTTGGAATTCCTTCCAATGTGTGAAAGAAGGGATGAGGTGATTCTTCTGGTAGTTTCATTCTCCATAGTGTTTTGTTGGTGTCCCCTATCCATCATATCTCTGCATTTGATTGCTTCCCTATTCTGCACCAAATCTGATGCGCAGTAATCGCTTACATTGGTACCTGTCCTTGACTGTCTCTTTGTGCACGCCCCACCATCTTGTAAGTGTTTCCTTGAGTACTATGTCCAGGGATAAGAGCCTTTGATTTTATAACACTTAATATTCGTATATTTTTAGGAATTCTTCTAAGTCATTCACCCCATGAAAACTGGGAGGTTCTCTTATCTCTGTACCTACCCACCTTACTGTGCGGTCTATTCTTGCACACCTTCTTGTGGATACTTCATGTAATCTTTGTTGCCAATTCTCCAACCCTGTATCTGAGTCTGACGTGCATGATGTGATACTTATCCAACTAAGTACCCCATATACAGATGGATTTACATAATCTTCTTCTCATGCGATGGTTCTGTATAACTGGTTGATTTCCTCCAAGTTTAAGCAAGTGGATTCTGCAAACCTTTCTCCTTCTGATGGATCTAGTGGCACAACGACTCTGTATTCTCCTGAATCGAAAGTCATCTTCCTTGTCTTCAAATTGATTATTTCCCAGTTTTCAAATGCCCAATCCAAGCCAAGCAATTTTGGATAAGGTTTTGTGCCATCCACTATTTCTAATAGTTCAAAATCGGCTTTCGTACGCACTCCATCCAAATCTACTATCACACCCTTTAGTCTTCCAATTGGTAGAACCCTATGTTGATTTCCTAGTTTCAGTTGAATAGGTGAATATCCTAATGTGGGCTCTACCATACATTGCCATGTCTTCTTGGGTAACACATTTACTTCGGAGCCTAAATCCAGTATAATATCCCCCATGTTGAAATCTCCAATGTTGGCATTCAGTCTTAATTCTCTGCTTGTTCTCCTCCTTGTATGCAGATGATTAATTTTTTTCTGCTCTAGCTTTCCCTCTACGTATGTTTTACATATTCCTAACATATTTTGTAACACTTTAACAAATGATGGATCATTTAGTATTTTAACACAGTATTGCAGAAAAGCCTTTATGGTACTTACTTGTCATAGGGGTTTTGCTTCATTAGTGTGATCCAATGATGAAGGCATCTCGTACGTTGGTACGTCTTGAGTATGTTGTGCAATTGATGTAGATGTAATGTTTGGCTTCAAGAATTCTTGTATGGCTTTCTTGAATAGAGCCTTTCGTTATGCGCATCAAACTGCTTTTGTGGTTTGGAATTCTTCTCAACCATTGGTGTTGTGTTGGATCTTGTCTTACTGCGTCATATATTGTCTTAGCTCCTGCGTGCGTAACTATGTTGATATTTCTTCCATTATCCCTTGCTTCTGCAGAAATCCATTTAAAATTCTAATTGTTCTGATTTCTCTTCTCCTAGATCTTCCCCACTAGTGTCAGACAGTCTTCTGTGTCATGATTTGATGTGCGAGAATACATACATGTCGTAGGTGGAAGTGGACATTCTATTGCATAGTGTCTTGGTTACTGGAAGTTATGGCATACCACTGGTCCTCTACCTCTTCCAAATCCTCTTCTACCTCGTCCTCCACCTCTGTAGCCCGCTCGATCTCCTCACGGTGTGTTGTAATGAGGCACCTAATTATATTGTGTTGGGTTATACTGTGGTTGCGCGGTATTGTATTGTGGTTGCGCAGTGTTATATTGTTGTGGTGCAATGTTATATGGGGCTACTACTTGGTTAAACTATGGTCCATCTTGCCCTGTCATCATTTCTTCCTGCACCCTATAGGTTTATGATGTTATTTCCCTCATCAGCTCCATTGTCCTGCAATATTTGTCATCATGGCCTACTCACTTGAAAAAGTTCCAATATGAACTCTTAGGCACTGTCTAGTATTTTTGCATCATTGGAAAATGATATGGATCATGCCCTTGTATCTTACATATCTCACACCGTAGTCCTCCTATCGAAAAAGGGTTTGGAATTCATGTTTCCATGTACTATGCAAAAGTTGGGCATTCATTCTTGTGGTGTCCTTCTGTCCTACATGTGGTACACCAAACAACTTCTCTTTTGTCCTTACTCATGTTCTGGTTCAGTTGAAATGTTAAATTCTTCAGATCCTCCTTCAACACCTCTATTGTTGGATATGTCTTCTGATATTGGTTCTCTTCTAGTTGTAAGGTTGCTTGTAGAGCCTATGCCTAGGTATGAAACTTATATTGTCTCAAAGGGTATTTCAAGTGTGGTAGCAGTGAATTCACAAACTGATGCCTATGTTTCATATATGTCATGACATACTTCATCTTTCCCTTCAATCATTTTAATCTCTGCTCTATCTCCCAGACAGATTATTCTGGTTTCTGTCTTATCTCTATCATCTCACTCATGTACTAATCCTCTTATCTAGGCTTCTGGAATTCATTTATCAACAACTTCTCAATATCCACAATCGTTCTAGTTGTTCCTGGTGGATTGTTTGTAGCTAAGCTCATGTACCAATCCAGTGCATGGTCTCTTAGTGTGATAGCTAATTGCACAAGCTTTGTATCCTCATATGTGATCTTCTTTGCTTTTCATATCTTTTCATAGATGAACGAGTGCTTCTCATGGTCCTCCGACGCCTCTCCCTTGAATTCTGGTAACCTGATGGTATCCTGGTATCCTCTACCTCTTCTTCATCACTTGCCAAGCCTTCCCTCACGGCTATGGATCTCTTCTAATTGTTCATATTGTATTGGTAGGGTACTCCACTGTGCATTCTTCCAGCCATTGTCATGATCTTCTTGATCTAGTCTTTCTCCATCATGATTGGATCCAAGGCATCCTCCTTCTTTCCTTTATCCTTCTCTTCCTCCATTTCTCCATCTCTTGTCATTTCTTCCCCCCTTCCCCCATGCACGCAGGGAATTTTAGTTGTTTGATGTCATTGTCATTACACCTTTGTTATACAGTAAAATATTAAGGGAAGTATACATCGATATGATATACCTACCTCTAGGTCCCTTCATGAACTTTTTCTTTGATGCGCTGTAAGACTTTGCATTATCTACTGCAAATCCTGTGATAAATCCTACAACAATGTT
>JASDQU010107445.1:89745-126774 GCA_032191745.1 Picea mariana | reverse complement strand
TTTTTGGATGTCTAGGAATTTTGGCATTCTCGTTTATTGTAAAAGGGCCTTTAGAGCCTCATTGTAATCATCTTCTTGCGAATGCGAGTAGCCGTCACATCTCTTCTCAGAGATAAGCTGCCACCATTCTAGCGAGTCTTTCACTCTGTATTTTTACAGTCTCTCTACATTTCTCTGATTAATAGAAATCGTGTATTACTATATATTTGTGTTTATGGTTGCATCTATGATACATTCCTGTTATATTATTGAATATCTACAATATCTCTGTGCATTTCTTTATTATATCTCTGCTCTCATTTCATGCCGAAAATAATCCGGATCAGTAGCATGATTGAAGTTTTAGGGACTGAGGATCCACAAGGTTATCCATTTTGGATAGGAAAGGTTATAAAGATTGAAAAAGAAAATGATGATGTTGTTGCAATTGAAGTGCATTGGCATGCAACAAGTACACACCCATTCAATGGTGTGTACAAGCCAGAGATGGTAGTAGAGAAACATGTCAATAGAAAGAGAAAAAGAAAGGGTCAAAATACAACTCGTTGTTGCACTGACCTCTTAAACTTAGATGATCTTGACATACTTTTTTATGACTTCAATTTGACAAAGAGAGGAACTCTTTACTCCAAGACAACATATATTATCAAGAGGTTGTTTCTGCAATAAATAAGTGCAAGATGGGAGTCTATTGAACCTATTCGTATATCAGAAAGGAATTTGACATCTGAAATGTTGGGCATGCATGTAGACTCATATGGTGCATTCATCGACAATGGAGAAGAGTATGGATCATCTGCATATTCATAAAAAAATTCATCTGAAGACAATGTAGACTCTAATGGTATTTCAGAAACCATGAGTCGTTCTGAATAAGTGTATGGAACATTTTAAACTTTTTTGATCCATATGATGTTTGTATGGTAACTAAAAAAGAACATTGAACTTACATATGATCTTACATGAAGTGATGAATCTTTTGTTATGTTTTATGAATGATATGTTTTTTTATTATGGATAATATAACAAAATTTCTTAGCTCATATGTTTCGAATATGGTCAATATAATAATACTTTTAAGAAATTATTTATGTTTCATTCGATGTAACTTGTATTTACTTTTTTATTATTAAAAGGAAAAAATTATTAAAAAGTGTCGTTGAATTTTTAAAGTATATTGTGATATTTTCATGGGATTATGTATTACCTTGTGCTTTGTGTGATAATAACATTTAAAAAGTAAACATTTAAGGGTTGCTTTTATGATTTTGTTTATAGTAATGATGAGTTCTTTTACCACATGATAAAAATTGTGTCATTTTAATACCTCAATTTTAGAATGGGTGCTACCGGTAGCAGTACTTTTCAATTTGATGGTTGATTTAGAGGTTTTGGTTTTAATGGTACCAAGTGATAAAAATATGATTTCGAATGTTCTCAAAATTTAACGTTTTGAAAAGAAAAAAAAAATCAAAAACATCTTTTTTGTTTTTAGGTGCTGATTTTAAGGTTTTTATGAGCTACTATCTAAGTTTTGAAGGTCGTGTTTGAAAAATGTTGTAATTTTGACCCTGTTTTAAAAATTGGTGCTACCGGTAGCACCACTTTTTGATTTGGGGGTTGATTTTGATGTTTTTTATGCAAAAATATGGGTTTTTTGGGTCAAAGTTCTCATTTTGAGGTCACAGTTCTCATTAAGTTGGTAACTATATTTCCATACATAGATGGAAACATTAATGGCATGTATGAAGCCATGCATAGGTTGGACCAATGAGTAATTGATCTTTCGTTTGTTTTGATGTTGTTGAGAGGATCAATTAGAAGCCACTTTTATTTAGAGGAAAGAAGTTGGGTGAAATTGATGTTGATAAGGAGAGAAAGGTTAAATTTGAATTAAGAATTAGTGATAAATGGAGTCACTTGTTGTGCACCTCAAGGGTTGGGGGCACTTGTTGTTCACCTTAAGGGTAGGGGGCATATTGGCTAAGAGGAGGATGCCCTCCATAAGAAATGGGGGTTGTGTATGAGGTACTAACACTACTATGATATAATAGGGCTATAGAACTACATTGCAGTGCCACATTGCAGTGCATTTTTTTGGTTAAAAGAATTACCCTTTTACAATAAAAAAAGAAACGCACACAACATCTCCATTTGTATTAACTTTGTGTTGTGTTCTCATCATTGATTTCAGTCCATGATCCTTGAGGTGTCAACTTAGTAATGAACAAATCAATGCAAAAATCCTTGAGGTGTCAATGTAGCAATGAAAAAATCAATGCAAAAAACATTTTTGGGTTGATATAGCATCATGTGTGTAACTTAATAGTGCACCAAAAAAAAAAATGAAAAAACATTTATGTGTGCTCTGGTTAAGTATGTGTTATGTGAATTATGTTAGTGTCATAATGAATTGAGTTGTGTGTCGATATTATTTGTAAAACATCATTGCTACATTGGTCTAACATTGATTTGAGACAATTAATGTCATTATTGCATTGAAATACAAGACTTTTGCATTACATTTTGTTTTCTTGAAAACAAGTTTTAGCATTGTGATAAATATGTTTTGTATAAAGTTAACCTAAAAAATGCATTTTTTAATGCCAAATTTACTACGTAATTGTAATTATTTATTTAATTACTTTTATTAATTTAATTGTTTTTTATTTTTTACTTTTATAATACTTAAATATTTATGAGCTTGATGATTTATATAAATATATTCTACGATGTACTACTCATGAGAAAAAAAAGGGTATATGTATGTATAACATTAACATTTAGTCAATTTCACACCACAAGAAGAAAAAACCATACATCCATAGATGCAATTACCAAATTTTACCATTCTAGCATTCAATCAATTTGAGACCATGGAAGAAAAAAACATGTATATATAAATAAAATAATGAAATTTTAAAATTAAATTATAAAATATTTATGCAATTTTTTTCTTGTAAATAAGTAGTACACTACCAACCTAGGGAAATGACAACTTTGTATAGAACATTTAGAAAAATATATTGTAAACAAAAAAACTATCTTACTTATTACATTCTCATCACATATTTATACATCAAGCTTCTAGGCTTAAAATAGATAGATGATCTTAGCCATACAATCCATTTGTTGGGATAATATCTCAACCACACACATAGATAAGATCTAGATCTAACAAACTACTAACCAAACAACTCACATAGATATTAAAATAACTAATACATTCTATGATGAGGAATATCAACTATTAAGAAAAAGACAAGTAGGAGTTAATATCTCTAACACCCACCCTTAACGAATACTTGTCTCAATATTTTGTCTAGTTGAATCTTTATTAGCATATTTATCCACTTCTGAAATATCATAGACTTAGTTCCATCACACAACCATTCATTATGAGCTACCAATTAATCCATTGAAGATATGATTGCGTCAGACCATCAATTTTGTATTTTTAATGACTAGACTACTTGTCATTCTATTGACATACTTCCATATGCCAACATACATGGCCTACAACTGTATTCCTCAGTTATATAGGAAAGAAGTATAGATATTGAATGTATCGAGATTCAATCTTACAAAATGACACCTTCATCTATATTCATCATCATTTATTTTACACAAGCTCACAAGTACACAAATATCTCAAACTGTAGACACAACCTAATGGCAATGTTCTTAGGGCACCACATTCGCCAATAACAAAAATATTTTAAGTTATATTAACCTATTGTATAGCATGTAGAGGACATCCTCTTCTACTAAATTTCTTGAGTTCTAACACTGATATTTGTTTCACAGAGACTGGATTTCGAATGCCATGCAAAATTCTCGTATTGCCTTCATCATCTCCACATTCTAGAGTTTTCTCATAACAGTTCAATTTTGTTTTATGGGAGGCGAACCAATCCATTCCCAACAACACGTCATAATATACAAGGTGTATAACTTTAATATCCGCTTGGGTTCGAAATCCCTCAATCCGAATTGGAAAGGCTTCAACGACCTATGTCACTTTCCTCTTTGTTCTAATGGCTAACTCGATTGACCACGCTTTGGTGTGTTTCTTTCTGTGTAATGAACATGCCTCAACGAATCGAGGTGAAAAATAACTAATATTATATCCCAGGTCAATGAAAATAGACATTGGTTTTTTAGTAATGATACCTTCCAATTCCACCACAAAGGCTTGGTGATTTGCTTGTCGATTTTCTACCACTGCGTAGATTCTCGATACACTCCTCGATACATTGTCAATTGTAGTTTCCCCCTATAAGTTATATACTCTTCTACTGTCATGTTGTCTATGGGTAAAATCCCTCAAAATATGTGGCTCTCCACATCCGCAACATTACAAAGGTTCTTTCTTGGGCTCCTCTGCTCTTCCTTTACCTGCTCTACTGGCTTATTCCTACTTTGGGACAAACATTTTTGCTGATGCACACTTCTGCTTGGCTGACCCAACTGTGCATCCTTCCCATGATTCATGCATGGAAAATACTTAAATCCATTATTCTTGAATCCACCTTTGTCCTTTCCTTTCCAATCCTTAGGAGACTCATGCTTGTGCTTAGACTCATCGTAGCAACATTTAACCTTCTGAATGGTGTCTTCCTACGTCTTGGGTTTGTCGAACTCAATTTGATCTTGGTATGACTGTGGTAGCCCACTAAGAAAATCCTAGATTATTTCATTCTCATCCTTAACGTAGGGAACATACCTCAACAGTTCCATAAATCGTTTTGAATACACCTCCAGATTAATATGCCCCATCTTAAGGTCATAGAATTCCTTTATTTTTTCATCATAATATTTTTCAGATAGGTAATCTTTGCAAAAGTGTCTCTCAAATTGTTTCCCGGTTAATTTTCTTTCCTTTATCCTTTTGATTTCTTTGAGGTCTTCCCACCAAATGGAAGCCCCTCCATTTAGGTTAAATATTGCAATCCTTCCTTGGTATTGTTTGAATAATTATATACTCGAAAGTACTTTTTCAAGATAAATAGCCATGCTTCAACTTCCTCTCCTTTCTTTATTTCACCATTAAAGGTAGTTGTCCTAGCCTTCTTGAATTCGTTAGTCAGAAAACTCTGATATTTCTTCCTCTTTCTCCTCTTAGAAACACTATACTATGTGCCACTACTAGATTGTCCTGTTGAGTTAGTCTTCTGACTAGAGGACTCCATGGAAATGCCTCGACTCGATCCACTTGTCTTAGTGCCTTGACATGTTCTTTTGGAATAACTCTTTCCTGCATCATTGTGAGCCATTCCATGCTTTTGGGCATCTGAAGGGGTTTTCAACCCCTCCAATTGTTGTAGTTTTGCATTGCTAGGGCCTTGTTGCATATGTTTTTCAATCTTAGACAAACTCTGCAGTAGAATTGCGTTCAAATCTACTCTCATAAGTCTCTTATTATCCACCTTCAGACTCCTCATAGTGGCCATCAAATCTAGAAGGAAACCCCTATCCCTCCGGCCATCAGATTCTTCATCTTCGAGGTGGGATAGGTCATCCATTTTGTGATGTACCATTCACTTCTATGAAAAATTTCAATTCTTCCTATGTGTTGAAACAACAATTATCATTATCATTTCATGTTAGTATTTTGAGTCATGCATTCCAAACAACATAAATCCTTTTTAAGCCACCTTACGCAGTCTTAGTGACCCATTCAAGCCTAGTTTTTGAATTTTTCTCTGATTCCACTCTATAATGCACCCAATCCCATAAGTATCCTTTTTAAGCGATGGGATGTTGGAATTTTTTTCTTTTCTCAACTAATCTGAAATCCTTTCTTCACCAGTAACATCGTCTTCTTCTCACTAACAGTTTTCCAATGACTGTAATTTTGCTCAAAATTGAGCTCTAGATCGAAATTTATGGCCTTCTGAAGCTCTTTGGTTTTCTACTTTTATACCACTAACACGTGGTTTCCATGTGAAACCTCATCATACTTATCATATAACAAGATGAAAATGTTACATCTATGTGGTGCCTATAAATCCTGCCATGAGGAGGCTCCAATCCACTCAAGACTATCATTAGTATCACTCAGACTCTCTGTTAATACCCTCATCACTCACCTCCGATGGATACTGTATCGAAGGATATTCCCTTTCGATGCCATCCATTCAGAGATAGAAAAACTAGAGCATTTTAACTGCTCCATAGTCAAGGCATAGAGGAATATTTCTTTCTCCTTGGTGGATAGTTGTAAACGTAAGTCGTGATCTCCTAATAAACAGTTGAGACTGATTCAGGCCTAAACTTATCCCACCTGGTAGACCCCACTCGACTTTCCCACCGATGGGTAAGTGACACTTGGTTCTCTAAACTCACTCTGGTTGTCACATGGGCATACCGTGTCAGCCATGACATTATGAATACATTCTTTTGATGTGGACAGGACTCATGATAGATTGATGGTTATCGTGGTGTCTCTCCATTCACCGAGCTATGATAGATATCTTCCCTCTATCAAAATCGCACTCCTAAGACATCAGAGGATTACTCTGAATCCTTCAAAATTGTACTCCGTAAACAAACAACGTTGAGCCATATAGACTTGTGCTCAATCTAGTATCCTAATCAACTACTGACACACATCTTCACACTAATTCTCCCCGTGAGCTCTCACCCTTCCGACTTACTAGTGGGACTCGTAATGATCAATGGTTGGGGATTCATCCCTCCCTCTTCCAGATCTATGGATCACATTGACTTGACTTTGGGGTCTTTTATTCAGAGTTATTCTCTTGGTACATGAGATTTCCTTCCAAAAGTCTCACTTTGACAGCTTTGTTTTGGAGTCCTTCCCATAATGTCCGAGGGATCTTTTCGATGTAGAGACTCTGACTGCCCTCCAATAAATTATCATGAGCTCTTTAGATCAATGGTTTTGGTTCTTCATTGATCACACATGGTTTACAGAATCATAACAGTCTGCTCGAACAACTTTGCCATTTTTTGAGTACTGCAAGACTCCGATTTATTACTTTCGAGGACTCAAGATGATTCTGTGGCCATTACAAACTTTTAAGATTAAGGATAAAGTCTTGCATGAGTTACAGACTCTCCACATAGGGAACATATATAATATTTGAGCAGGTATCAGTTTGTATTCATCCATTTCCATGATTTAACCAAGTAATAGTATACATCACAACAAATCTCATTTTACGGCATTCAAAATCATAGGTTAAGTATACAAACATTATTTTACATCTAAACATTCATATGTGCTATCATACAATTGTTCGATTCTTGAGCATTCACATAAATCATTCACAGTCAGTTTGAGTATAGATAAACACTTATCTGATAAGGAAATGATCCAATCCAACTAACTGAGAGAGGACGTCTTTCCTCCTAACCTTAGGCCTTTTTGTAGTGCTACTTCCTACAACACGACACCCCCGTGCCAAGCCATGATACCACTAAGGAAATTGACTTACCAGGGTTCCAAGTTTACGATTATCAAAGAAGGTTAGTCTCCTTCCTATGACACATCAAAAGTTTCCACCTCCCACTGAGCTATGGGTCTCTATAGGTTTATCAGATGGTTTCTCAATTGGATTTCCTCTGCACAATGGAGTCCCTTCACTAATTAATAGTACCTCGACAACCTCCCTTTACCAATGCTAGTTTTTTTCCAATAAGCACCAAGTTGCATCCCACTATTGCTCCAGTTCGGGAATCCGGGTCATCTCTGTTCAGGGTGATCATCAACAACTTGGAAAAGATTCCCATTTTCTTCCTAAAATCTATCATTTTCTTTCTCAATAAACACATGTGCACTTCTTCTCTCCATTTCTCATCCCTGAGACTTTTTCTTCTCAGTCTTCTATTTCCCTTCTTTAGACTTTGGGTTCCTTCTTGTTAATTTGCAGGGTCTCTCCTCCTCTGCATTTCTGTTTTTTTCCATATCCTCCCATCCCAAACACGTTGTGTTTTTCCTTCTTCGTTCTTCTTCTCCATGCCCTCAGGATCTCTGCAACGTCCTCCAAATGTAATGTGCAGTATTCCCTTCATAATTTGAAGGCACAGTTGTTGGTACATTCCCTGTCAGTTATTCAATTGGTCGTTATTTCTTTGTATGGGCCAACTGTTGTAGTCATTACTACTCAACCACCTCTATGACCTTCCCTTTAATGATCACGTGGTCTCCTTCATTAGTCTAGTGTTTTTGTGGGTGAAGTCATCATGTTTGTAAGTATAGATTAGTTTTCTATGAAAGCTTCCTATTTTCTTCACTGATTCACCTCATCACAATTTCATTCAACGATTCCATCAGTCCACTACCTCACCAATTTCCTCTAGTTGTATCATGGCTAGTACTTATCAATGTTTCTCCCTCTTAGTCAACAGTTTGGTGTTTATATTAAATCAAAACAAAATTACAATGCTTCATATTTTTAACATATGAAGTTTGTGCATAATTACAGTCTTGGGAGAAAACATAGTTTTACATTAATATACAACCATTAATATACAGAGAAATAGAAGAAGAAAACATCATACAGTGAGACGAATAGGGGGAAATGATATCTTTTATTTCTCATCCAGGTGAAGAAATGGATTTACAATTCTCATGGAGCACCTCACGATCTTACATATTTAATCCAGAAAGATCTCAAGCCTTTCCAGGCATACAACTTCCAAAAACTCTGAAGTGGTTCACATTTGTTGGTCTTCCTTTCCATAGCTCGTAGTGATTTTTATCAATGTTGTTTTTGAGAATTACTTTGTTTTGAATGTGAATTGTTGTATGCACTGCCTATGTCCAAAATATATCTGTCAATTTGGAATCCATTAGCATTGTTCGAGTCATTTCCTGTACTTCCCTATTCTTTCTTTCAACAACTCCATTTTGTTGAGGTGTCCTAGCAACGAAGAATTTCCTTTTTATTCCATTACTGTTGCAGTAGTTCATAAATTCCTTTGAAGTGAACTCTCCTCCATTATCATATCTCAAGCATTTGATTCTTGAATCCATCTCATTTTCAACCATTTCCTTGTAGATCTTGAAGTTTTCAAAAGCTTCTTACTTGTTCTTGAGAAAGTAAACTGTAGTCATTCTTGTATAATCATCAACAAATAACATAAAGTATCTCTCACATTTTAAGACCTTTGTTGTAGTTGGTCCAACTAGATCAGTATGCACAATTTCCAGTGGTCTTGTTGTTGAATATTCCTTTGATTTGAACTTGGTCTTTGTTTTCTTTCCTTGTTGACAATCCTTTCATAAAGTGTTGGTTGGTTTCATGATCTGGGGCATTTCTCTGACTGCTTCTCTTTTTCTAACTTTGACAAGGTTATCAAAATGCATGTGATCCATTCTTTTGTGCCATAGCCAACTTTCACCTTCCATTCCTAGACAACACTTTTCATTTCCAATTTCACTTAACACATATATGTTGTTTGAAGTTTGTGCAGTTGTACCGACCAATTTCCCTGAATCTTCTCTTCTTATCTCACACTTTTGTGAATCAAAAGTAACTTTATGACCTTGGTCACACATTTGACTCACACTTAGAAGATTATGTTTCATATCTTCTACCAATAGAACATTTTGTGCCTTTTTATTCTTGTTCCCAATTCAAACTATGCCTTCTCTAATGATTTTGGATGAATTATCATTTCCAAAGGAGACTGATCCATTTATTTCCTTTCCCAATGTAAGAAATTTGTCTCTATCCCCTGTCATGTGTTTTGAACAACCATTGTCAACATACCAACCCTATTTCTCTACTTAGCTTGTAGAGCGACTATGCATTCTTCATTGTTGTATTGATCTTTCTTTCTTATCCATGTCATTTTCTGAGGTTCTTGTCTGTGATTGTTGTTATTCTTTTGAGGTTCTTTAGGAGGGACTATTATTCTGCAATTTTTCACCGTGTGTCCAAAATTGTTAGATTTGTAACAATCCACTTCAGTGCTCAAAGATTCAAACCTATTGTAACTTCTTCTTTGTGTTTCACTAGGTCTTCTTGAGTAACCCTTTTGTGTATGAATCTCAAAGTTGTTATTGTTCTTGTTGTTAGTTATGCAAGTCACAACTTTATGTCCAAAATTATTACATGCATAACATAAACCAAAAAATATAGTTTGATACTTGGGAGTTGAAGATCTTCTGAAAGAATGTGCTTCTTCTTCTGGAGGCCTATCTATCTGTTGTTGATTCTGAAATCTGAATCTTCTCAGTGGAGGAGTGTCTCTGTAATCTTCCTTGTACATCTTCCTATCCCCTTTGATTGTTTCTACATATATTTTTGGATTTGTTTCTTTCTCTATTGTTATGGAGCTTGATCCCTTTTCTGTCTGATTGTATCCATGTCCATACTTGTCAAGATGAGATTTTTGACTGTTGATAATGCCATCCATAACTTTTGAGCTATTATGCATATTTTTATTTTGAAGTAGATATTGTCACACTAAGAAAGGATTATTCTAACCAAATTTCATTGCTTTGTCATTTGTTGGTGGAACTGTCGGTATTGTGTATCCATCTACTACAATTGATTGCCAAATTTCAAACCCTTGTGATTGTATATATTTCTTCATCCTTATGCTCCAAAAAGCATACTTTTGTCCATCAAAGTGTGGTATTCCATTTTTATATGCATTGGTACTCTCCATGATCTACCTTTTAGTGGTTAAACTGATTTCTGAAGGAACCTACTCTGATACCAATTGTTGGATTACTGAGAGGGGGGGTGAATCAGTAATAACGTAATTATAATTCTTTTTATCCAAATAATCCAAGTGTTATATAAATGTAGAATTATTATCCAATAATGAGAAATAATAAATGAACAATCACACAAATACACAGTACACCAATGCTTTACATGGAAACCCAAATCGAGAGAAAACTATAGAATGCTTTATCTTATATGTCTTGAAGAATTAAATTCATTGGAAGCACGAAGTTCCTTTGTTTTCCAGATACAACTGGAAGGAGGCTCCAACCCCCTAGTTTCCCAGGCTACAACCTGAGGGAATATCCATCTCCCCAATTCTCTGGCTACAACCAAAAGGAGGCTACAACCCCCTATGTTCTCCGGCTACAATAAGAAGGTGGCTACAACCACCTATCTTTGCCCCATCCAACTGCCCTGAAGTAGAAGTAGAATGATGGAACCACTGTCACACTATCACTATGAGATATACTGCTGTAAACATGTACCAATAAACCTGAACCATGCATCAACCATGCATCAACCTATACCTCAACCTGTAATCAACTTGTACCATAATCAAGTGCATCAACAATGCACCAACTTGTACCAAACAATATGTAATCAACTTGTACCATAAATAAGTGCAATCAACCATGTACCAAGTATGTACCAATCACATGTCAATTACTCATCAACTATGACTCATCAATATGTACCAACATCATCAACCATACACCTCATGTATGTGCCAACGCATCAACTACTTGTCTCAACCATGTACCCAACTTGTACCTCAACCAAAATCCCTCATCAATTTCATAATCCAAATATGATTTGTAACTTTATAATATACTTGGTGTATATGATCACATACCTGCAAACCTTCCTTAACTTTAACAACCAGAGACTAGAATTTTCATCAAACGTTTCTTTAGTCTCACAAGACTAGTTTTGGATTAGTCAACAACACTAACTTGAAATAATCATAACTTTGTACCTGTAATGAATAAAGATCTGAAACTGATACACAATGTTATTTAGTGTGTTTTATGAAATTCCTCCGATTTTCACTACTTGGAACCTCTCAGAAAAGGATTTATGGAAAAAATGGCACACCTTGTTGAATTCTGGCTTATTCTAGAGAGCGACCTTGTAGAAAGTTCCCCACACAAAATATTTTTTGAATTGATATGAAACTATTACACAGCATACTAAAGACTGTAATATAACCAACACATTTTTTCTTACTAAATTAGGATCTTTTATAAATAAATTATGATGTTTTTACCCAAAACACCTGTTTTTAACTAGTTTCAGGACTAGCCACAAACCCTATTTTCCACCGAGTGTAACTCAAAAAATGAAACAACCCACAAACTGAAATTTTTACCACGGATACTTGGATATGTTTCCTCAATGGAATGGAAATTTCAAAGTCTAAATCATTCTATAAAAAACTTTATTGTGAAAATGGTGAGATGACCTGAACAAAACATACCTTAGAAAGCATCATCAAAATAATTTATCCTTCCTTGAATTCCAGCCTTATTTTCTTCACTTTCCTCAGAAATTAGGATTAGATATCCTTTGGTTACCTCAAAAACCTATAGGTATTCAATATTCTCAAGTGTGTCTTAAATTAGAGAGCCTTGACTCTTATTTATACTCTCCAAGTAGCTTCCTTAAAAACATCTTCTAGGTCACTTTGTCCACTTTCCTTATTTTAGGGTTAACCCACTTCTAATTTCTCTATTAAATTTACTATTTAATTAATTTATTTTGTATTCACTTTCAATTATAGTACAATCATCAATTCACTTTATTATTTACCTTTTAAAATCTCTTAAACCACTTTGACTACTTTGACATATGAGGGTCCTCCAACTTCGTAAGGCCATAACCCTCAAACAGTGAGGCGTTATGTGATGTTCCACATACCACCAGAAATGGAATGACATGTACTATCCATATAGAATAGTATTACCTGAAAATATATCAAAACTCATACCGTTATCGATCAAACAAACTTGGGTCCATTACCCAAACCTGGGTTCTCCAACTTCTCATGGCCATAACTCTCTAACCATGAGGAGTTATGTGATGTTCCACATACCTCCAGAAATGGCATGAAAAGAACTATCCATGTAGGATTTTTTCACTGACAAATTCATTGTTGTTCATCTCATTATTCCAAAAATAAGCATGGGTTCTCTAACCATACTTCTAGAATAACTCAATCCACAAAGCGTCTTCCCATGAGGGCTCTCACCATAAGGGGACCACTTTGGAGTTCATCCATTTCTAGTTATTATCAACCATGACAAGACAATAATGAGTTATATTTACATCAAACAATATTGGGTCCATTACCCAACCTTTGTGCTACGGTGCTTTCTTCAAGGGTTGACATCAATGACAACCAACCTTAATCAACATAGCCTAGTATTCAACTATGTCCTTTTTCATTCCTGGTCAGTAAAACAACGTCTTAGTGGTTGTGATCATTTTCTGATAACTGGGATGACTAGTATATGGTATTTTATGTAGTTCATCCATTGTGAACCTATTCAAGTCATCATAACTTGGAATATACAACCTACATTTGTAAGTTAGTAGGCCATCATTCAACATTTGATATCCCTCATACTTCATCTATGTGAGATCTTTCTCTAGGTATGATTTCACAGTCTTGAAAACATGATATGTTTCTTTTGCACTTTTGACTCTCTTGTTGATGTCTAGTTCACAGGTGCTTACAACTCCCAAGTGGATCAATTTCATACTTATACTAAGGGAATCAACCACCCTATTTTCTTTTCCTTTAATATGTTTGATTTCAAAATCAAACTAACTAAGGAGAGCAATCCACCTATCTTGTCCAGAAATATCTCAACTCACTATGGTCTGTCATAAGTACAAATCTTCTACCTAGGAGGTAATTCCTCCACATTGTTAAAGTATGTACTATGGAATCCAATTCTAAATCACGGGTCACATAATTGATTTCATGCTCATTCAATTTTCTAGATTCCTATCAAATTACATACCCTTCTTTCATAAGGACTCCTTTGAGCCCTTACTTCCAGGCATATGTACACACAAGGAAGTACTTTTTTGGGTTGTCAATCTCCAAAAAAGGTGCATTGGTTAGAAGGTATTTTATTTGCTCGAAGCTCTCTTCTACTGTCCAAATAAATTCAACTCCCTTTTTTTGAAGGCAGGTGGTTGGACAACCAATCTTGAAAAATCTCTTTATGAACCTTCAATAGTATCCAACTAGGCCCATAAAGTATTTTATATCATACACGTCTTTTGGGGTATGCCAATCCATAATGGATTGGATCCTGTTAGGATCAACTTCCACTCCTTCTGTAGAGATAACATGGCCTAAGTAATGGACTTGTTTTGGAGAAAATTCACACTTACTAAAATTTTGATAGAGATGATGTTCTCTTAGCACTTCAAGCACTAACTTGAGATTTTCTTCATGCTCTTCCCTACTCCTAGAATATATTAGGATATCATCAATGAAAACCAACACAAATATGTCCAAGAACATGATGAGAAAATAATTCATTAAGCACATAAAGGTGGTTGGTGCATTGGTAAGCCCAAATGACACCACCACAAATTCATAGTGCCCATATCTT
Source organism: Picea mariana (assembly GCA_032191745.1). Classification (NCBI taxonomy): domain Eukaryota; kingdom Viridiplantae; phylum Streptophyta; class Pinopsida; order Pinales; family Pinaceae; genus Picea; species Picea mariana. The sequence continues at coordinate 112,433 of JASDQU010107445.1, read as the reverse complement.
TTTCTAAAGGTTGTTTTATGGATGTCTCCATCCTTAATTCAGAATTGATGGTATACAAACCTCAAGTTGTAACATCCATTAATTGGTCAAACATGTCATCAATTCTTGGCAAAGGATACTTATTCTTAATTTTCATCTTGTTGAGTTGCATGTAGTCTATGCAAAAACTGAATGTGCCATCTTTCTTCTGCACAAACAAGGCTGGTGCTCCCCAAGGAGACACACTAGGTTGGATGTAACATTTTTCCTACATCTTCTTCAACTTTAGTTTGATCTCAACTAGATCTAGTGTACTCATTCTATAGGGTGCTCTAGACATTAGCATTGCTTCGGGTACAAGTTCTATTGAAAAGTCAATACCTCTTCTTGGAGGTAGACCCGATACCTCTTCTAGAAACACATATTTATACTCTCTTAATATAGGATGGTCCTCTAGGCTTGGTTTATTGTCCTCAAAAAAGTTCAACACTTTTATTGCATACAAAGGACATCCTTTTATACAATTCTTATTCACTTGAAGGGATGATATTTGTCTCACTGAGATAGGATATTGAGTTCCTCGTAGGGTTTGTTTCTTCCCTTCTACATATTTACACTCCAAAGTTTTAATATAAAGTCCAACTTGGATTTATGGGAAACCAACCAATCCATGTCAATTAGCAGGTCATAATATCCCAAAGGAATCATGTTTAGGGTCGCTTGGGTGGATAATCCATTCATAATCAATTGGCATGATGGTATGACCTCTCTCACTTTTCTTTTTGTTCCAGTGGTCAGCTGTACAAACCATGATTTTGCATGTTTTAGTTGTTGCAATTTACATTTCTCAAAAGTTTGAGGGGAAACATAACTCAGATTAGAACCAGGGTCAATTAAAATGGAAACTACATGGTTGACAATCATACCTTCCATATCCACCACTGACTCTTGGTGGTCAACTTGTCTATTATCCAAGGATGCATAAATTTGTGGCATGTTCCTAGCCACATCATTGACTTTGGTAGCCTCTTGGATGTTGTGGACCCTCACATTGTCTTGTTTCCTATGTGGGTAGTCCCTGAGTAAATGTTCTTCTGCACAACCCCAACATTTCAATGGTTCTCTCTTTGTATTATCAATCTTTCTTGGGGCTGATCCACATGGTTTATTACAACTCTGAGATGGAAAATTATGTTGATACACACTTTTAGTAGGAAGTCTTATCTTAGAGCCTTTCCCATGATTCTTAAATCTTGAGGATTTAAAACCCTCCTTCTTGAATACCAATTCAGTTTTCTTCTTCCAATCCTTATGAGGTTCTTCTTTATTCTTGAATTGCTCATAGAAGTGCCTTGCCTTTCGAATAGTGTCTTCTAAAGTCTTGGGTTCATCAAACTCAATTTTTTCCTGGAAGGATTGAGGTAGTCCACTAATAAATCATTTCATATTTACCTTTTCATCTTTTAAGTAGGGAACATACCTCATCAGCTCAAGAAATATGTTGATATATTCATTTATTGTGAGATTTCCTAGCTTGAGTTCATAGAACTCCTTGGTCTTTCCATCATAGTATATTTCATATAGGTACCTCTTCTTAAAGTATTTCTCAAATTATTTCCATGAAAAGTCCTTCGCATGGATTCCTTTCACATTCCTAAGGTCCTCCCACCAAATGGAGGTTTTTCTATTCAAGTTCAAAATGGTTATTCAAGCCTTTAGGTTTTCAGAATAGTCATGGGCTCTGAAGAACTTATTGAACCCAAGTATTCAAACTTCTTCTTCTTCCCCCTTTTTAATTTATCCATATAAAGTGGGTGGTTTATATTTCTTAAAATCTTTAGGATCATGGATCTTGGAATGTTTCCTCTTCTTTCTTCTCCTCTGAGAAGGTAAACTAGTCTCACTATTAGACAATTCCTTGGAGTTCTTAGATTCCTCACTAGAGGATTCTCCAGTTGAATTCTTGGCATAAGCATGTCTTTTGGCTCCATGTTGGGCCTTCTTTGAGGTGCTTCTCCTTGTGTGGCTACTTTTAGGACCATGCCTTTGCATCTCAGGTGGAATTTGGGTTTTAGTATGACGTCTATCCATATTACTTGTTGTTGGCCCATGTTGCAACTCCCTTTGTATATATGATAGGCTTTGCAGTAGGACTGCATTAATTTCAGTTTGTTTTCCTGTTCTTTTACAATCATTTCATTTTCATCCTTACAACTCTGTATTTCTACCATGAGGCTTCTTATAGTTTCAGCCAAATATAGAGGGGTTTCCACGACCCTCCTCTCATTAGATTCTTCTTCTCTATTGTGGGAGCTTTCCCCCAATTCATGGTGTGTCACCATTATTTACATTGTAGTTTTCCTTGATTTATATTGACTATTTGAGTACTAATAAAACAATTTTTTTTTGTTAATTATCTACTAGTTTATGAACAACACATGCAATTTTTAAGGTGAAATTAGCATCATTATTTGGCAACATTAGCAACACATAGTTCATATTTTTAGAACACATAACAACACCAAAAAATTTTGTTCCTCTCTTCATTAGTGGTTTAAATAAGATTCTTATGTATGGGGTAACATAGGGTGTTACCCATTAAAATTTATCTAATAAAATTTTATTTGACTCGTTCATGAGCCCAAGCAGGCCAAGTGTTGTTTCTCTCTCTGATACCACTCTTTCACACACCCAACTCCCCTAAGTAACTTTTAGGATATGGGGTATTAAATTTTCATTTCTTCTAACGATCTTAAGTCTTTTTTATCCGAGCTCCATAATCTTCTAATCATCAAGAGTTGTCCAATGAAAACAATTTTGATTGAAACTAAGCTCTAGAATGAGAGTTATAGCCTTTCGAAGTTATCGATTTACATAGAAAACATCTCTCTTAATTCCACATGGAATCCATGTGACACCTCATTGTCCATGCCAATTGACGTGGAGTCACCCTTATCCTGACATGACACTGGCCTGGACTGCCACAATGAAACTTTGACATGCAGGCCCACAACCATCGTCACTCGAACCTTCTCCCTGTGCACTCTCTTCTTCCTTTTGATGAATAGGATATCAAAAAATATTCCCTCTTGATACCATATGTTTAGAGTTGAAGAAGTTCACACAGTATCACTACCGCAAACCCGAGGTATCGAGGAATATTCCTTTCCCTTGAGGGACGGTCTCAATGCACGCAAGATCTCTCGACCTACAATTCAGATCCATTCAAAAACTAAGGTTTACCTATCCTACTAGACCCCACGCAATCTGTAAACCAATTGGAGATTGACATGTGTCATCCCACGGGCACTCTTAGTCAGCCTAAAATGTCCTTATCTCTCTATTTTCTAGGTGGGATCCGCCATAATCAATGGTTGATATTGAGTTTCATATAACAACTAGGTCACTACTATTACAGTGCACCTATCTCTTGATGTGACATGTGGCCCAATTTCCCCTCGATGCGTGGAACCAACATGTCTCACCATGTCATCATAGGGATATTAATATCACTCGGCCAGAGAATGACAATTCTCCCTCTCCTATGAACTAATTAAAATTCGTAATTAATATTTATTAGAATACCACTCTTTGGTATCCAATTACTTAGACCTTCTTAAGAATAGTTAATATTCACTGATTACTTATCCTTGTATATGTAATTTCACTTAGCCAAATAATTTACTTAATAAATCTGGCCTGGTAATTAATGGGTATTTACCTTTTTCTTCTTTCTTCCCTTTAGAAGTAGTTTAGTACTAATCTAATCATTACTCATAAGATAATTATAAGTAATTATATTATACATGATAAGGTTAATTAGGCCATAACAAATTTAAATTGGTTAACATTAATTAATGTATATAATTCACTACTTAACATGATAATTTTAATTAGGATAACATATATTTAAGTTCATTAACCTCAATTAATGTTTATAATTCACTGCCCTATCTCAACACGCAAATCCACACCAAAATTTAGGTAATTTAACATATATATAAATATATGGGGAGAGAAGGGGAAAATAATATATTTAAATATTATGTGTTATCTCATTAATTTCATACTCCTTTCATAAGCATGCTCCTCTTACCTTCGACAACCAGACTCCAAAGGATTTTATCTTTGCATTAATTTATTATGTGCAATAAATGTTAAATCAACTCGGACTTGAAGAATGTGTATTCCTCTCAACACTCTGACCCCAATCACAAGAGAGTAGGGTTTAATATTAATATATTCATTCAAATATTTATAAAACCCGTTCCATCTCTCCAACAACTTCGAGATTTGTTATAAAACTCCCTCCCATCTGCTCTGAATAATCAACTCCAAATAGATTTTCGGTCTTAGTTTTTGTGTACGTCATTCATAACTTCGCTGGCTAGTCATGGAAGAGAAAATAAATATTATATTATAATTTATTTAAAATATCAAATGTCTAGGCCACCACTCTGATGGTTTCATACTTTACTTGCATGATCTGGTCTCAAACCTATGAATGGTCAACTCCAAAAGAGGTATGGTACAAATATTATTGAGTATAATTGTTTTTAATGTTAGCACCATCGACCAGACTTATAAGGGATTTATTATTATTTTGTTTCTCTTACAATTAATTTTATACTTTAAACGAAAAGGAAATATGATCATTGCCCAGAGTTTAATCCCTTTAGAAATAAAACACATTCTCAGGAAATGTGTTTAAGAATGCAGGGCCATTTGTGTAGAGTGTGAATTATGAATCCGGGTAAACTTAGCACTATTGGATCCTTTACATCAAAAGGATAGAAATTCCATATCTCCATTATCCCGCATTGGGTAGAGATTCATAGATTTAATATGTGATTTATAATTCTTATTATTTAACTATCAAATATTTAAATGATAAAATTAGGAATTCTACCATACTTTACCATTATTCATGTTTTCCCAGAAAGCATAGGAATGCACAATTACACTAATAGTTGTATGTCATTTAAATTAACATTCCCCTGCACGTATTCAATGCATGGTAAGGTTTAATTTGAAGTTTTGTTTAATTAAACCTGTAATTTAAAGGAAATGAAATTATTTATTATTTTCTAGGCTTTTAAAATAATAAAATAAAATCCTAATCCAAGGAAATCTCTCTATTCTAGAAATTAAAAACTTAATTATATATTTTCCTCTTCATGGGTAAATGATTAATTTTTTTTTCCTTATAACTATGTTTTACTATTCTTACCAAACTTAAGGAAATTGGTCCTAAGAAAAAGATTTACCTCCACATTAAAGTTTACATTTCTGCCAATATTTACAAGCTGCCACAATTTAGGGGATCCCTCCCCAATTTGTAGTAAATCTTAACACAATTTTAGCATAGTTATTTATTAATACCCACATGAAATCTAAAGGGATCTTGTGTTTTAATTTAATTAGGAAATTTCATGTTTAATTCCAAAAGTATTTCTTCAATGCCTATTTAAATGACTTTTGCATTTTTAACTGTTTGGGTTGTTTCCCTAAGGTCCAAACCCAGATCTGATATACTCTAATTTTCATGTAATAAGACTTGATGATATAGACCCCACCCTCTGTCAGGGCCCGCGCGACATCCCTATCTAGGATCGTTTTAGTCGGCAGCTTAAATTAGCTCACGGGCTCCCTTCGAGCTCAAAATTTCAATACACAAGCCCTTAAAATTTCTTCTTGAATGAAAATTTTCTTTTTTGGGAGTTCCTAAGCGTTGGTAGGGCCTCCCTGAAGATCGAGGGACAAACCTTCAATCCTTGAAAGTTTCATGACTTCAATACTTTTTATCCTTTTTGTCTCCCAAGACAAAATCCATGAACTTTCGAACACTAGGCGACAAGATCAACTATTTTCAACAAATACCAAGATTGACGGCTCAAATTATTTTTTCCAGGATTCAACAATTTCTTCAAAATGCCTTTTCCACAAATCTCTTGGATTACTAAAACGATGAAGGATCTTCTCATTCTTCCACATGTACCCTTCTTGATCGATGGCTAAGAAGCCTTTCGAGACTCTGGTGATTTTATTCCTGTCTACGTGATGATTAAATTTCATCGAAATGCCACATCCCCGAACTATGGGATCTATCTCCATGCATCCTTTTCCAACAGACGACTAGATTTGACTCCGAGATTCTGGCCTTCGTGACCTCACATCACTTCCCTTCATTTCCTTCAGAGTGTTGAACCTTCAGACCTTTGGATATACTTCCACGTGTCCTTCCCCTAATCAATGGTCCTAATCAACTTCTGGATTTGGGACTTTGGAGAGATCAACCTCCTCTTCCTTCCATTCTCTTGATGTATATATCCTCCAGATATTCTGATCTAATGATGTGTGTCCTCTCCAATGGATGACCTAGATGAACTTTGGGGCTTCGGGACTTCGGGCTTCCTCCACTTTTAACTTCTCCCAGAGTGTTGTTCCACTGGAGTAAATGATTTTCTAACATGTGTCCTCAGTTTTTGGATGGCTGCGATTAAATCCACATTCCAAATCTCCCGAATTTGCGAAGTCAGAAGGACTTCACCGATTAACTCTCGTGCAACTTCTATTGATCCAATAGATGTCCACTCTCCTTCACACTCTTGAATGGATCTCAACTGTTGATTTCCATTCTTCAATAACTTGTCCTTTGAACTCTATCCACGAATTCCCCAAACGAGTGAATTCTCAACAACTCACATGGTAAAACCCCATGCTACTTCTCCATACATAAGGGTGATGAAAGAACCTAGATCCTCCCGAGCAGATCTCAATCGTTCAATTATTAAAACAACGAATCTTCCTCTCCTTAAACAGACTGATCATTATCCTTCCTAAGCTTGACTACACAAGATAAATAGGATCTCTAGCACCCTAATGTGCATTGCTATGGTACTTTAAATATCTTGACTTAGAAATTTTCTAAGTCCCTCCTGCAGAACTCTTGTACTTGCTATCTCTTGTGAGATTTGTTCCTCTGAGGTTTATAGACCTCAGGCACACTCCTTTCGTCCCTCGAACTTCCAATGATTTTCAGACATAGATATTTTTGATAATATCTCCTCATACACTCCTTGCGTCCATCTCCTCTGAGACTTCTTCAACACTTAAATAAAGTGTTTTCCCGATGCACTCCTTGCATGGGTCTTCTCCAATCTTTTCTCTCGATTGAGAAACTGTGCACTCTTTGCACTTCAACTAAACAATTGTGCACTCCTTTCACTTCAACTGTAAATTCACGCTATCTCTTCTGATATTCTCAGTCTATCTCGACTTGGCCTATGCACTCCTTGTGGGAACTATGCACTCCTTTCACCAAGAATATTAGAAGAGAAACAAATGAACTTTACGAAAACATCAAAGGTTCCAACACTTAACCATGAAAAATATATCCATGCATAAAAGATACATAAACAGATAAAAAACAAAGAGCATAAAGAAACATCACATGTACTAAAATAATTTAGATAAACAAAACACCATACATTTGGAATCAAACCTCTCTTCTTGTACTCATTCAGTAAAATATGTACATGGACTCATACAACTCTCTACAACTCTTCATAAGCTTCATCCGCTCTTTCAACAACAATAACAATAACAATCAACAGCCTCATTTGGGCATAAAATACATATATTTATACATGGAGAGGCTTCTCGAACCTTCCCTCCAGGCTACCTTAGAGATATCCTATCATAGTTAATACATTCATCTACTAAGTACTATTACATAGAATGGAAATTATATTCAGATATGAGTCAATACTCAGTATCTGTATAACCTTATCTAATAATTAAAACGATCACAACCTTGATGACCTTATGTGATGGATCTTGCCTCAAAATATTAAAAAGATTTAAATTACAATCCTTACAAAAAAGAAAGACGCGCTCTCCTTGAAATTCAAAAACACTTCAAATATGCATGTTGGGTGATGAGTTGTCCTCCACTTGGCCTCTTTAATTTATGATGATGATTCTCCTATATCACTTGAGTACAAGCCAAAATATAACACTATTATGCAGAAAACTACTCTCTCTCCTTTCATATCTTTCATGTAGAGGTTCTAACTATATAATTTTCCCCACTATAACAGAAGATGGAATGTAATGCTAAATCAACATTAGTGTTCTCACCCATAAGTATTATTTTAAAACATAGGTAGTCATAAAGTAAGGAAGAAAATCAAATAAGAATTAGCTAAAACATTCTCTCCCTTTTACCTAAACTTCTCAAGTCACTTTTGTCAAAAATTAGACTTACACAGCTTTAAAACATAGTCTATGATTTTATCTGAACTTAACACTACACAAATATAGAAAAATATAATTATCTAGAACCCAAAAAGTGTTGCAACTACTGAAAGGGGTGCCCTTTTCTACCCAACTGTAGGCACAACAATTCCTGGAAGGATTCACCACTGGCCACCCCCTATCTAGATCATGATGCTTAGAGAGAGATTCTTCCTTCTGTTCAACAATAACAAGGGACGAAGATCACTCTCCTCATCTAAAAGGAACTTGGAAGATCAATTTTCTCTACACCAATCAAGGGGGTCTACAATGTGTGCTTCCTCAATCACTCATCTTCTATGCAACCATGTTTATCGTCTTGGTTAGAAAACATTTCCCAACAATTCTTGTACCTAAAAACAAATTTGTTTTTTAGTTCTCTTCCGAACCAGAGATCTTCACACACTCTCCCTCTTTTGAAATGGTCACCAGACCCATTCTTCTTGCATACTCTCTTATTCCCATGATTTTTCTACCTTTTCTTTCCTTTCTCAACAATATGTTTTCGGTCCAATTCCCAATTTTGTGTGTCAGGTCAGGAAGTTTCCAGATGGGTACTCTCCCAATTTCCTCATTGACTCTTAAGGAAGACTTCTCAAATACCATTTTGATTGGTAATTAAATTCTTTGGGTCAGAGGTTTGTTCTATGTATTTTTGTCACCGCAACATTTTTTCAGACAAGATCCAGGTCTCGGGAAGTTAGAAAAAGATACATCATCATGGGAGCTTGATAGTTTGGAAAATTGATAATTTAGAGAACCTTGACATGCCTGGCGGTGTAAAGACAAGTATAGTGGAGGCACAAAAAGGTAAATATCTATAGACCATCGATTGTAAAACGACCCAGATCAATGGATGGAGCCCGCATCGAGTGGCAAACTTGCCAAGGACTTAACTATATAGAGGCGGACCAGGGAAACCATTATTGTTTTCAATATGGATGCACGTCACCTCCAGAGATACGTCGGGGTGAAAGGTGTGTTTCCTAAAACCACTTTCTCCAACCCCTCGATATCATGTGTGCCTATACGTCAAATCAAACACTCGTGGGGTGCTGGTGACGATTGGTCGAAATCACTCTATCTCGCTCCTTTGGTACTTCACAACCGTATAATTTTAGGTGAACACCACCATTTAACGAACTCGAATGCTAATCATTTGAAATGTATTGGCCAAGCATGGTAAATCAACATACCTGTCAGTGAATCTATTAGCATTTCATGATTGGAACTCTATAATTACCCAAGTATGAAGGCATTATTTTTATCCGTGAGCAAAGTAATTTCCAATTTTCTAAACTCTCTAATCTTTGTAATAGCGTTTCGGTGTCTATGAAACTAGGATACATGGACCAAGCTACGTCCAGTGAAACCGATTATTCAGGCAACATGTCAATTTTACCTACGAGCAGTAAAGAATGGGCAATTGCATGTATATTGGTGACAAAGTTCCATATAGAACCTGCTATAGATTTCAGATTGGAAGTAAGGATTAATCCCATTATGAAGGATCTAGTTATCAATAGGAGATATGTAAAAAAGAAATAGACCAAAAGACATAAGAAAGAGGTCATAGTCGAAACGGTTGAAAGTGTTGGAGAGAATGAACCGGTGTGGTTGGACACCCTAAAGGATGAGATCGCTAAGTTAAAATAAATTATCAAGTAAAGATAAGTACCTTCCAACAAGTTTTGGACAGTTGGCATATAAATATGATGAACCTGTTTCTAATGGTCCCTCTAAAGAAGGGTAATGGTTATTACAAATCATTTCTCATTTGTAACTGACCTCTAATCCTAGAATGACGAGAAGTCTGAATGTTTTGTATTCCATGAAGAAATATTATCTATATATATTATCTAAGAGAATAAGAAGGGAGGGGGGAGCCTTCCCTATGTGTAGGAAGACCTTTGTAAATTTCGGGGTTATTATGAATATGTAAATGCAGAAGCAGATTTTAGAATGTTTATGAAAAGATTCTAACTAGCAGTGATATGAGTCTTGTCTCCTTTCATAGTATGTCTTTCCTGTGAGCTTATATTTCATTCACACTTCTTCTTGTCTAAATTGAAGGATTAAAGGTCTAGAATTCATCATTCGACGCTCTCGGCTTAGCAATTTAGATCATGTGTATCTCTTTCCGAACTATGTCCGATTTCATTTCTGTAATGCTCTAATGTAGTTATTTGTTTCTTTTTTTTTCGATGCCATGCAATTTTTTCATATAAACTCGGACTCAGTACCTGATTTATCCTTTCTCCTCTGAATAGTCCTTAGGTCTAACAATGTATTATTTATTTCTGACTCCATAGCCCAAAGTGTTCCTCTCCTTCCTTGCTAGAAATTTTATAAAATCCCCCAAGCAAACCAAAACTAGCCATCGATTCCCATATATATACCAAGTGACACGAGAGATCCCTCTCTAAGTTGAGAAGGTTAGTGCCTAAGCTCTAAAGCTGGTTGAAACAGTTACCTATGTCGTTTCTCTATTCAGTCAGACAAAATTTACAGAGTTGTAACATTCTGGCGCTGTTGTCGGGGATGGAATTGAAATTTTTTTCCCAGGGAAGAATAACATGGTTGAGTTCTAAGGTCTGAGAGTAGCAGAAACTTTGGTACATATTGGCTGTATTCCTTCTCTGGCGAATCCACACATCAAAAATCAGTTTGAAGGTGATTCCACTGGTAGAAGAATCCAGAAATTTGAATTTTCTATGGTGAATTCACTCTCATGAAGAATCTGGCTTCCAAAACATTATTGGCAACTCCACTCAAGTTTCAAACGTAATTCAAAGATCACACTAAGAAATGAAATCCCTTGACAGGGGAACGAAAAGACATTGTGGAAGAAAAAAGGTACTTAAAATTGAATTTTTTCCAGGGCATTCAGTTGTTTGTTATAAGTTGCCTCTGCTTTATCCTTGAACATGCTAAACAATTTTTTCTTTACCTGTTGCATTCTAACGATGATCAAGAAAAAATTGCAATCATTCATCCTCCTCTTAAAATTGCACATGCATACCCCCACCATATCGATGATCTCGATAAGAGTTTTACAACCGGGCCATGTGATGACCATGATCAAGTTGGTCAATCCCATAAATCCAAGGTCGATGCCCCTCCCCCTGTTTCTACGTCCTCTAGAGCCCAAATTAGATACATACCCTTGAAGCTACCCCAAGTCCTCCACGATTTACCTCCAAATCATCATGAGTATCTACCTGTGTTTGATGGAGAAACCAATGTCATCTCAGCTGAAAATCACATCCAAGGGTTTGAGAATTTCATAGATTTATTCGAGATTGACCATGACGATGTTTGCATGAGATTCTTCTCTCAATCCTTGAAAGGAAACACTAAAGACTAGTTTAGACACTTGCGGCCAGATACAATTAGCTCGTGGGAGGAATTGAAGAACATTTTCTTAAATTTTTGGGGCAAGAAGAAATCTTTAGAGCTACAACTTGCAAAGTTCTATGCCTTGAAATGGCAGAACGATGAAGCTATATCTATGTTCAGTAGAAGGTTTTCAAGTATTTATTAAAAATTTCCTGAAGAAATTCAACCCACTGAAGCAACTACCATGTTCCATTATACGACAACTCTTCATCCAGATTTGTCTTTCCTCCTGATGGAAAGGAGACCCAAGTCCTTACAACAAATGTTTGATGATGCCTAGGATATTTAGCACAACATCCAAGCATGTAAACAAATCCAAAATTAGGAGTTAAATGATAAAGAAAATAAAAGTGAATATGAACAAGAAATAGTCGATTGGAATCTTAAGCGTAGAATGGATAATATCATAAACCCTCTTGAAGTCTCAAATGATTTTGATCATGTTAAAAATCACACTACATTTTTTAAAACAAAAGGTGTTTCTCTAGCCTCTGAGCCACCTCATGATAAGTGGGAACCTGGTCATTTTGTATATAGTCAGGAGGATCAGTTTGAAAATTAGTTTGTTGAAGAACAAATAAATTTTCCAGGTTTGTTCTTATTGGATGACATTGCATATGATGTTGATTTGCATATATATGACAAACAAAAAGATGATCATGATATTGAAGAAACTCTTCTTCAACAGTATCGTGGGGAGCAGGACATCAGGTCCATGAAAGAAAACTCTCTGCCTCTATGCTTCACTACTTTCAAATTTTTGAAAGAAAATTCTCAGATTATTGTTGAGGTAAGCAAATTTGTGCCAATGCAAATTCACACCGAACCAAAAAAACAGATTGATGAGACATTGGAACATTCTTCTCAAACGCTTTATAACCTTGTTCTTTGTTCTGAAGAAAACTTTGTAGATTTAGAAATTTAGTCATTGGTCCAAGAAAAGGCTGAAGGTGGGCGTATTCAAAATCCCAAAAAGATGGAAAAATGTACCTATGATAATACTGATAAGAATGAAGAAGGTTGTGAGTTAAGTGACAAAACCTTGCCATTATTTTTTTCATCATTCGAATTATTGAAAACAAATGGCGTTTCAAATCATAAAATATCCAATCATGAAGTCAAAAGCGATGAAAGCATCAGGCTTACAGGTGAAAACTCTCTCCCCTTATGTTTTTATTCCTTTGAATGGTTAAGAGAAAATTATGAAATTTCAGAAAGGATAGGGACTTCTGACTATATCCACAATAACACTCTTTCACATGAAAGGGTCGTCATCAGTAAATAAAATCGACTACACTCACATACATTGGATGATCATCTCTTGGAAGGGTATTTCAATCCAAAATTTTGATCAAATATTAATTATCATATTAAGGAAGAAGCCAATAAAGAAATTTTTATCAAGAGTCTTCTCCTTTGTCCTAGAACTACTGCAGATGTTCAGCAATATTTCCCACAAAACAAGGTATTTCAAGGTTTCCTATCTTCCCTGAAAATGACGTAATGACCCTATTTCTGAAAAGCATGGATATGGATGGAGATTTTGAAGTTTCGCCCATGAAAACTCCAAACAGTGAGCCAACCCTTGTGGAAGAATCTTTTTTTTCTATCTTGAGTCCTGAAAATAAATCGTTCTCTCATGTGATTCATGATCTCAAGACTCATTATATGAGAAAGGTTTATGATCAGAATCTACCAATAATGGTGGATTTCAATGAATCAATGTTTGTACCAGATATGAATATTTTCACACCAGACGATGCTTTCCAACCTTGGTCTCTTTATGATTCGGGAAATATTTGCTACCAACTTCTCAAAAACTCTGTCAGGTTTTTAGAAGTCGACAAGTTGAATCACCTAAAAAAAAATGCAGTAGAAGGAGTGACACACGATGATTGTTTTACACATATTCTGAAAGATCCATTCACAATCCTATTATAAGAAACAAACAGTCCAAATGTTCTTACTTTTTTGAAAATCATGGATGAATTTTTTGAAATATCAGTCAATAGGATTTGGAGCAAGTTTGTGCAAGATAAACAAACAGTGGATAAAATGCTCACATGGCTGCATTGGCATTTTTATTTCACTTGATTAATGGCTCCTTTCAGTAGTTCGAGTAAATAGCAGTGTGCGAATATGTTTTTCAGACAAGCGCTTTCAGTTTTTATTTTCAGTATTGTGTACAGTCAGTTTTCAGTGGTATATATCTAGTGTTTAGTTAAGAAAAGTGCATAGAGTTTGGATTGCAACAGACACTAGTGAGAAGGTAGGAACGGGGCCCACGCACATGTTTTGGATCAGCCTAAGGGATCAGGCACCAGGTCTATAGGTTCTTTTCTACCTCACAGGGAGGATAACATCCCCAATTGGAGCCTATGTTGTCACCATAACATTCTTTCAGACAAGATCCAGGTCTCGGGAAGTTAGCAAAAGCTACATCATCGTGGGAGATTGATAGTTTGGAAAATTCATAATTTAGAGAACCAGGACATGCCTGGCAGTGTAAAGAAAAGTATAGCAGAGGTGAAAAAAGGTAAATCTCTATAGATCGTTGATTATAAAACAATCCAGATCAACGGCTGGAGCCCGTATCAGGAGACAAACTTGCACGGGACTTAACTATATAGAGGCGGACCAGGGAAACCACTGTGGTTTTCAAGATGGGCATGCATCACCTCTAGAGGTACGTCAAGTTGAAAAGCGGGTTGCCTGAAATAACTTTCGCCAAAACCCTGATATCACATGTTCCTCTATGTCAAATCAAACAGTCGTGGGGTGCTGCTGATGGCTGGTCAAAATTACTCTATCTCACTCGTTTGGTACTTCACAACCATATAATGTTAGGTGAACACAACCATTTAACAAACTTGAATGCTAATCATTTGAAATGGATTGGCCAAGCATGGTAAATCAACATACCAGTCACCGAATCTGTCAGTGTTTCATGATTGGAAATCTATAATTACCCAAGTATGAAGGCATTATTTTTATCCGTGAGCGAAGTAATTTCCAATTTTATAAACTCTCTAATCTCTGTAAGAACATTTTGATGTCTATGAAACTAGGATACATGGACCAAGCTATGTCCATTGAAACCGATTATCCAGGCAACGTGGCAAGTTTACCTACGACCAGTAAAGAACGGGCAATTGCACGTATATTGGAGACAAAGTTCCATACAGAACCTTTTATAGTTTTCAGATTGGAAGTCAGGCTTAATCCCATTATGAAGGATCTAGTCATCAACAAGCGAGCTATAAAAAAGAAACGGACCAAAAGGCAGAAGAAAGAGATCATAGTCGAAACGACTGAAAGTGTTGGAGAGAATGAACCGGTGTGGTTAGATAACCTAAAGGATGAGATCGCTAAGTTAAAATAAATTATCAAGTAAAGATAAGTACCTCCTAGCAATATTTGGACAGTTGGCATCTGAATATGATGAACCTGTTTCTAATGGTCCCTCTAAAGAAGGGTAACAATTATTAAAAATCATTTTTCGTTTGTAAATGACCTCTAATCCTAGAACGACGAGAAGTCTGAACGTTTTGCAATCCATGAAGAAATATTCTCTCTATATATATTATCTAAGAGAATAAGAAGGGAGGGGAGAGATTTCCCTATGTGCAAGAATACCTTTGTAAATTTTGGGGTTATTATGAATATGCAAATGCAGAAGAAGATTTTAGACTGTTTATGAAAATATTCTAACTAGCAGTGATATGAGTCTTGTCTCTTTTCATAGTATGTGTTTCCTGTGAGTTTATATTTCATTCACACTTCTTTTTGTCTAAATTGAAGGATTAAAGGTCCAAAATTCATCATTCGATGCTCTCGTCTTAGCAATTTAGATCATTTTTATCTCTTTTTGAACTATGTCTGATTTCATTTCTGTAATGCTCCGATGTATTTATGTGTTTATTTTTCTTCCGACGCCATGATTTTTTTTTCATAAAAACTCGAACTCACTACCTGATTTAGCCTTTCTCCTCTAAATAGTCCTCAGGTTTGACAATGTATTATTTATTTCCGACTCCATAGCCCAAAGTGTTCCTCTCCTTCCTTGCTAGCAATTTTATAAAACCCCCCAAGAAAACTGAAACTAGCCACCAATTCCCATATATATACCTAGTGACATGAGAGAGCCCTCTTTGAGTTGAGCAGGCTAGTGCATCAGCTCTAAAGTTGGTTGAAATAGTTACCTCTTTCGTTTGTCTATTCAGACAGAAAAAATTTACAGAGGGTTAACAGATCTAAACAATTTAAGTTCAGCAGAGTACTGGTTTGGTAGGGGTCATCTCCACCATTATTGATTCCCCTCACCATCTCTCTCATGCACCATGATCTACCTTGGCAGCCCCTTCAAAAGTTATGCAACATCTTCCATTTTATTTATTAACAAAAGTATATACATTACCTTCTATAACAAAAGGTTCATCAATCCCAACATCCACACATAATCAGTCTGCCCATAGTCTTTTAACAAGCTATAGTTATATTTACAAGCTGGGGGAAACAAGGACATCACATATGCAATTAAGTTTCCCAACATTTTGGTACAGTTGTTGGGGAAGATTATGGAAGGTGTGAAAGTACAATTAACATTGGTTTTTAGCTTCATTTTTAAGTTTTAGGATGTAGTTTGCATAATTTAACAAGATCCTTTTGTGGTGCAGTAAGAGCTACCTGTAGTACTAATCTCTCTTTTGCAGAAAGTTTGGAAGGAGGAAGGGAGCATTGGTGAAAGGATATTCTTCTAGAAGGAGTGAAGGGAATGTCGAAGCCTTCAAGCTTGAATTTGGATTAATTATCGAGGTATGTGTTCAATTTTCATTATGTTTTATATAGCATCTTGGGTTGTTAAAGATTTTTAATTATCTATATAATATTAGTCACCACTCCTCTTCTTCCTTTTATTTTGTTTCATTTCTCTCATTTCTTCCATATTTCCAACTTTCCATCTCATTTCCCTCTTGTTTCCATCTACTTATCTTCTTTCACATTTTTCTTTGTATCCTCTCTATGTTTTCTTTCTTTCCCCCTTACTCTGAAAATTCCTCTATCCACTCTTTCCCCCCTACTTTGTCTTACATCCTCCCTTTACTTGTCTTCTTTTTTCCCACTCTTCACTCTTCATTTCTTTTCCATTTTATTTTCCCTTCATTACCTACCACCTACCCTTTCCTCTATCCAACATTCCTCTACCCTTTTCATCATTTTTTTCCCCTCTTATTTATTAAAACCATGCTCATTTTTAATTTTTAGACCCCTTTACAATGCTCGATTTTTCATCATTGATTTCCTCTACCTACACTCAATCCCTTTAATCTTATACATATTGGAAAATTATTTAATGATGGTTGTATTTATCACTCTAATTTTCAAATCCCTCATCATACAAGAACCCCAATTTCATAAGAATGTGGAATTTATTTCATGGATAATGAGACACTCCATGGACTTTTTTTTTCCACGGTGGTGATGCCAGGCTTTCATTATTTTATATATTAAATAATAGGACACTTCATGGCCTCTTTGGAGTTCCCATGATGGTTATGTCAGGATCTCATTGCCACATTTTTTTGGATTTCATGATTAATTCATCTTTTACTTTTGATTGTGGATATATTCTTTACATTCATTGCATAGGTCATAATGCACAATATTGGATTAGGGTGATTGCAATTTTTGGTGTGGAAGTGTTTTACATAAGGAAACACATGTATATGAAAACTTACACATACTCATATCATCATTTGGATAAGTTTCTTTTTTAATAGACTTTTATGGCACTTTGTTACGTTGACTTCACTAAACACACAATAAAAAAAGTCTTATTTTGAGGGTCATACATGCTCATTTTTTAAACATGTTTCTATGAAAAATGTCCATTGGAATATAATTTGTAATGAATATTGAATTTTTCAAATTGGATTTCAAACAAATAATTTATGGCCAAAATAGTGAATGGATGTAGAGAAGGCAACTCAGGAACAAAGTCGGGATAGTCAAGATTTGACGGACTAAAATTGAATTTTTTTGAAACTTGTTTCTAGGGGAAATATCCCTTAGAGTATAGTTTCTAACCCAATTGGAATCATTCAATTTGGATCTCAGAACAAAAATGTATTACCAAATTTTTTTGGTCATAAAATCTGCATCATGACAAATCTTCATATTGAATGTTTACAGGAACATACAACATATCAAATCACGACGTATTAAAAAACTGTTTCTAAGGGATGAATCCCTTCGATTCTAATGTAAAAACCCCCATCATTACGAATACAGGCAGCACAAAGAAAGTGCAATTTTTTTCTAAGAACAAAGGTAACAATGACAACAATTAATCAACACAACATGACGACGAACAAAACATATGCGATTCAGGCAACATACAACAATATTCCCACATTGGGAAGCACACGAATTTGGTCGGGTTATCATTCGCATCTATCAATCAAGGTGTGCAATGATCCCCTCATCAGGAATCATGTCATTACAAGGTGATAGGCGTGACAACAACCATGGTGCAACATAACATATCTAGACCTTTAACGCCAACAAAATCTCTCACGCTAGGAGACTGAAGTATCTGCCAATAAATACACGAAGACTATACCCAAGAACCCAATCAAAAAGTCAACAAGACACAATGTGACATCATTCAAATTTAAATTGCGCAACTAATCGAAGGATTCCTTGTTTTCCTACAAGGCAATCATATGTGGTGTAACAACTATGACCATCCACCATTTACAAATTCAACTTAAGGCACAAGGCACATAGTAACCAATTAATTGTTAAACTATTAATCCAGTTAGCTAATAAAACTATTAAACCCTCAACCATTAATCTTGCGTAAGCCATTAAACTATTACACAATTAAACCATAAACCATTAGTTGTTAAATCATTATGACTAAGTGGAAATGAGTGAACTATTGCCATTGCAATTAATCAATTTATCTAATACCATTGAAATTAATCAATCTATTACCATTGCAACAATTAATCTATTATGGAAAAAGTTAAAGGACTGATATTAAGGCTATAAAAAAACTATTAATATACAAAAATTTAATATATGAATCAGCTATTAATATACAAAAATTTAATGTGTTCCTATTATAAAAAAAGTTAAAATACTATTATGGCTATAGAGAAACTATTAATATACGAAACGTTATGGCAAAAGTTAATGAGAATTAATATAAATGAAAATAATATGAAAAATTAATATCAGAGAATATGAGAGTTAATATCAGAGAATATTTTATAGAAAAAGTTAAGAGAATAATTCATGTGGTCGTTATCTAGCATGCTTCTCATCAATTCCATCCATTATTAATTAAGTAACCCAATCCTCCATTAAAAGTTCACTGGGCTATTAGCAATTTTTAATAATAAGGAGTATCTTACATCGCCATTGTACAATACAAACATAGAATTCATCAAACATGAAATAAACATAGTTTAGAAACCCAATTAAACAAGTAGAGAAAAATCGTGCAGATTATAAGGCCCATTTTAGAACTTTTAAAAATAACTGTCTACTAATGTTAGCACGGTTTAGATAGGCACGAGCTGTGATCCTGTGATTACCTAGAACAGAGAGTAATCATGATATTGGTAATAATAAATAGGGATATCTTAATTATTAAAATCTATAGAATGACATTAGCGAATTCATTTTTACTCCCTATCCTATACTTTTATTGTAAAACTGCAAATAGGATTTACCCATTAATATAATCAACTGATATCATAATCACACTAATTAATTATCCTCCTGGTTATACATCTCAGTGTTGCGAATACAAATAGTGTTGTGGATCCCACTAGCATTTGTGAGACTTCTGTGTTATCAAGTTCATAAGATGCCTTTCTTAAAGGGCCCAGTGGTCAAGTTTTGATCATAACAGTACATTGTACAAATACAGGAATGGATTTGTACAAGGCTGGAAAACTTGTGTGTCTAATCATTCATTAGACATTGGAGAATTTCTTGTTTTTAAATATGTTGGAAAGTCCCATTTTATAGTTCAAATATCTGGGAAAAGTGGCTATGAAAAAAAAAGGGATGCCTTTAATGTCAGAAAATTGAGAGAAAATTGTATGAATGATGGAACTGAGAAATGACAGGATGGTAGAAGATGAAATACAAATTTGGAGAGTATTTTTCTCCACTAGATAAGACTCATATAGATCTTGCACATAATGATAAAATCCATGAAGATGATGAAGTTCAGTTATTAGAGACAACACTAAATACTACTTTTATAGGGGAGAATTCCATGCAAATTAACAGTACAAGAAAGAAGGCACATATTTCTTCTGGCTACAACTTGACACTTTATGTAATTATTGAAATTCCAAGGGCGCAGTGGGAACCAAATAAAATATAGTCAAACTAGGCTCATGAACATCAATACTAATACCCTGAAAACATTTTTAAACTCTACGCAAGAATCACAATTGATATCGTGGCAGTGAGATTAATAATTAATAAAGGCCTTGCATTAATCCAAGTGAATTGTGACTATTGTAAAGGAAAAATAGTAATCTATTGTGTGTGACAAAAAGCGACAATCTTAAATAAATCAGTTAACTGTTAAATCATAAATAGCTAGAACTAATAACACCGATAGTCAAGGCAACAAAAAGCTGTGTACTCATAAATGAATTTCAAAGCTAATCATGACAACTAACAAGACTGGTAGTGCCACACTTGGATGCACAATGCACTGTACAAAAAAATGCGTTAGCTAAGATTGGGGAGCAATCGTTATACATCAAAGAGTTAATAAAAAAAATATTTGCAAGACATGGAAGGTTTATTCGTTAAGAGTTTTTGCACAGAGATACAAAGGATCCAAGAAGCAATGTTAAAAAAAAAACAAGGCACAGAGAAAAAGGATTGGTTCATTGGGTAAGGAGAGGGGATAAACGCCCAGGAGAGAATTCCTTGCTAGGAAGAGAAACAATTCTACACTTATTATCCATGCACAGGAAAGAAGGGCATTTGAATATAAATCTTTATCACCAGAGTGAAAGACAGTCGATTCGACTCCTAGCCAACTGCTCAGGCATAGACTAATAACTTAAAGGATAAGGGAACAAAAGATAAAACACAAATCTGCATCCAAACCTTCTCCGTGGAGAACCAAATAATTAAAAAAAATAAAAAATGAAATCAAGGAATAAATAAAATGTAGGCATAAGATACAAAATCATGGGCCACACGCCATTAGACAGTAACTCAGAAATAAAATATATTGTGGATAGCAAGGTTTCTTACAGGATGAATCAAGCGACAAGGGGATTACATTGATAATAGAATACAGTAAAATAAACAAGTTTAAATTAAATTTTATTACATGTAACAACTTTAACAAGCGTACCTTTATCGACAACGACGAGGCGAAGTTTTCCTCCTGCGCATTCGCTCCGTCCAGATCCTACTTTCTTACCGATGAGACCTCACCGGTACCTCCCAGCCAGTGCTAGGGGTACTCTTCCTCCCCTTGATCCCCCTGAGCCACAAAGGGGCCACACACACAATAATAGATAATGCTAGAAAACAAATCGCCTCACAAGGTCAAGCTACCTCTCGTTACCTGAGTTGGGTATCCCAACTCCCACAAGAGAAAGTTCAGTCAAGATGAAATTTCACCAGCGTAATGTTACACAAGCCATATTTGTCCATACTCCTCCTCCACCATATCTTTTATAGATTTTCTTAGTCATTTGTTTCCAAAACCCTCATTAGATTCCTTTTTCATTTATTTAATTAGGAAAAACATTCCCAATACACATATCGCCCGATCCCCTAGTTGCACCAGAAAATCAATTTTATTAATTAATTAAATATTCCTATTTCTCTCACCCACCTAAAATCATTCCTAAAAATGCTCCTCAATGTCCCAATATTCCCTTACAATTCTTAAATGAATTACGCCTTACTTAATTCCTAGACGAGTTCATAAATAGAAAGTCTCAAAGGCTAGATTCCTTACTAATTTGGACATTCCCCTTTTTCTTTAAGTTTCCTTTTCTTTTAAGTTTCCCCCTTTTTCCTTTTTAACTAAAAATCAATTTAGCAAGTGTATATAAAAACAACCATTTACCCTTTTAATAAATTTAATCCTCCATTATAATTTTTACTTTAATAATTAAATTTTGAATTTCTTACCCCCCTTCTTGTTACATGTTTATTTAGTTTTTCTTTATCCACACGTTCTACTTAGACCTAAGTTTTAGTTTCACTAGGCTGGGTGTAAATTTTAATGGAAACTTTTAGTTATTAATATTTACTCAAACCATCATTTATTTTAAGGCTGGCCAGGTCCTAAGGAGACATAGTTTTCTAGGAACTAGGTTTATTGTCTTATCATATTTAAAATCGTGACGTTCCCTTCATGGTGCACTACATGCTCCAAGGGTGTCACTCACCTCTTTCCATTTTCTTTGCATGTTGTGCCCTTCAAGATGCACTACGTGCTCCAAGGGTGGAACTCGCCCTTTGACTGAATTTCGTAGATGTCAAACCCCTGGAATCAATACTTCATTAGGTGATCTTGTGGGAGACTAAGGGCCTCTAAGGAATAAGGACCCTACCTTATTTCTCGCCCCTTAGAATCATCATGAGTGACTGTCACAGTCTTCCCTCACGACATCGTGGGTCTCTTGAACTAGGTAATATTTAGCCTATAGTTCGAGCCACATCGGGAGTACTAGTAGGTTGTGGTAGGGTTGTTTCCACACCTCTCCCTCAATGTCTCTGGTTTTCGTGTGTGACCCCTCTACTCCAAATGTGAGTCTGGTCAACAAGCTATCATCAACCTGGATCCATCAACGAATCAAGTCAGTAATAATAATCAACATCATAACATCTAATCATATGTACATATGTCATCTCAACAACATTCAAACCCTAACAGTCCACTCCCTGACTCAATCCAGAGTCCACGGGGTTCCATCGATGCCTCGACTTCCTCAAAGTCCAGAGTC
>JASDQU010107445.1:70756-88988 GCA_032191745.1 Picea mariana | reverse complement strand
AGTATTACTTAAAAATATATCAAAACTCATACCATTATCCACCAAACAAACTTGGGTCCATTACCCAAACCTGGGTTCTCCAACTTCTCATGGCCATAACTCTCTAAACGTGAGGAGTTATGTGACGTTCCACATACCACCGGAAATGGCATGACAAGCACTATCCATATAGGATATTTTCACTGAAAAATTCATTGGCATTCATCTCATTATTCCACAAATAAGCATGGGTTCTCTAACCATACTTCTAGGATAACTCAATCCTCAAAGCATCTTCTCGTAAGGGATTTCACCATAAGGGGATCACTTTGGAGTTCATCCATTTCTACTTATTATCAACCATGACAAGACAATAACGATTCATCTTTACATCAAACAATCCTGGTTCCATTACCCAAACTTTGTGCTACAGGGCTTTCTTCAAGGGTTGACATCAATGACAACCAACCTTAATCAACATAGCCCAGTATTCAACTATGTCCTTTTTCATTCTTGGCCAGTAAAACAACTTCTTAATGGTTGTGATCATTCTCTGATAACCATGATGACTAGTATATGGCATTTTATGTAGTTCATCCATTGTGAACCTATTCAAATCATCATAATTTGGAATATACAACCTATCTTTGTAAGTTAGTAGGCCATCATTCTACATTTGATATCCCTCATACTTCATCTATGTGGGATCTTTCTATAGGTATGATTTCAAAGTCTTGAAAAAATCATATGTTTCTTTTGCACTTTTGACTCTCTCATTGATGTTTGGTTCACAGGTGATTACAACTCCCAAGTGGAACACTTTCATACTTCTACTAAGGGAATCAACCACCCTACTTTCTTTTCCTTTAATATGTTTGATTTCAAAATCAAACTAACTAAGGAGAGCCATCCACCTATCTTGCCTAGCATTGAGTTTTGGCTGATAAAACAAATATCTCAACCCACTATGGTCTGTCATAAGTACAAATCTTCTACCTAGGAAGTAATTCCTCCACATTTTTAAAGTATGTACTATGGAATCCAATTCTAAATCACAGGTCACATAATTGATTTCATGCTCATTCGATTTTCTATATTCGTATCAAATTACATACCCTTCTTTCATAAGGACTCCTTTGAGCCCTTACTTGCAGGCATATGTACACACAAGGAAGTCCTTGTTTGGGTTTTCAATCTCCAGAAAAGGTGCATTGGTTAGAAGGTATTTTATTTTCTCGAAGCTCTCTTCTGTTGTCCAAATAAATTCAACTCCCTTTTTTTGAAGGTTGGTGATTGGACAACCAATCTTGAAAATTATCTTTATGAACCTTCAATAGTATCCAACTAGTCCCATAAAGGATTTTATATCATATACATCTTTTGGGGTATGCCAATCCATAATGGATTGAATCCTGTTAGGATCAACTTCCACTCCTTCTGCAGAGATGACATGGCCTAAGTAATGGACTTGTTTTTGGGAAATTCAAACATACTAAAATTTTGATAGAGATGATGTTCTCTTAGCACTTCAAGCACTAACTTGAGATTTTCTTCAGGCTCTTCCCTGCTCTTAGAATATATTAGGATATCATCAATGAAAACCAACACAAATATGTCCAAGAACATGATGAGAAAATTATTCATTAAGCACATAAATGTGGTTGGTGCATTGGTAAGCCCAAATGACACCACCACAAATTCATAGTGCCCATATCTTGTTCTAAAGGTTGTTTTATGGATGTCTTCATCCTTAATTCAGACTTGATGGTATACATAACTCAAATTGTAGCATCCCTTAATTGGTCAAATAGGTCATCAATTCTTGGCAAGGGATACTTATTCTTAATTTTCATCTTGTTGAGTTGCATTTAGTCTATGCACAAATTGAGTGTGCCATCCTTCTTCTTCACAAACAAGGCTGGTGCTCCCCAAGGAGACACACTGGGTTGGATGTAACATTTTTCCTACATCTCCTTTAACTTTAGTTTGAGTTCAACTAGCTCTAGTGTACTCATTCTATAGGGTGGTCTAGACATTAGCATTGCTTTGGGTACAAGTTCTATTGAAAATTCAATATCTCTTCTTGGAGGTAGACCTGATACCTCTTCTAGAAACACATATTTATACTCTCTTAATATAGGATGGTCGTCTAGGCTTGGTTTATTGTCCTAAAAAAAGTTCAACACTTTTATTGCATACAAAGGACATCCTTTTATACAATTATTCTTCACTTGAAGGGATGATATTTGTCTCACTGAGATAGGATCTTGAATTCTTGGTAGGGTTTGTTTCTTCCCTTCTACATATTTACACTCGAAAGTTTTAATATAATAGTCCAACTTGGATTTATGGGAAACCAATTAGTCCATGCCAATGAACAAGTCATAATATCCCAAAGGAAGCATGTTTAGGGTCTCTTGGGTGGATAATCCATTCATAATCAATTGGCATGTTGGTATGACCGCTCTCACTTTTCTTTTTGTTCTAGTGGCCAGCTATACAAACCATGATTTTGCATTTTTTTAGTTGTTGCAATTTACATTTCTCAAAAGTTTGAGGGGAAACATAACTTAGATTAGAACCAGGGTCAATTAAAATGGAAACTAGATGGTTAACAATCATACCTTCCATCTCCACCACTGAACCTTGGTGGTCAACGTGTCTATTATCCAAGGTTGCATAAATTTGTGGCATGTTCCTAGCCACATCATTGACTTTGGTAGCCTCCTGGATGTTGTAGACCCTCACATTGTCTTGTTTCCTATGTGGGTAATCCCTGAGA
The DNA here is from genome assembly GCA_032191745.1 of Picea mariana. Taxonomy (NCBI): domain Eukaryota; kingdom Viridiplantae; phylum Streptophyta; class Pinopsida; order Pinales; family Pinaceae; genus Picea; species Picea mariana. Next base: position 86,227 of record JASDQU010107445.1, on the reverse strand, counting down.
AAATTTTCTTCTCCACAACCCCAACATTTCAATGGTTCTCTCTTTGTATTATCAATCTTTCTTGGGGCTGATCCAAATGGTTTATTACAACTCCGAGATGGAAAATTATGTTGATACACACTTTTAGTAGGAAGGCTCATCTTAGAGCCTTTTCCATGATTCTTAAATCTTGAGGATTTAAACCCCTCCTTCTTGAATACCAATTTACTTTTCTTCTTCCAATCCTTATGAGGTTCTTCCTTATTCTTGAATTGCTCATAGAAGTACCTTTCATTTCGAATAGTGTCTTCTAAAGTCTTGGGTTTATCAAACTCATTTTTTTCTTGGAAGGATTGAGGTAGTCCACTAATAAATCGTTTCATATTTACATTTTCATCTTTTAAGTAGGGAACATACCTCATCAGCTCAAGAAATATGTTGATATATTCATCTATTGTGAGATGTACTAGCTTGATTTCATAGAACTCCTTGGTCTTGACATCATAGTATATTTCATATAGGTACCTCTTCTTAAATTATTTCTCAAATTATTTCCATGACAAGTCCTTCTCATGGATTCCTTTCACATTATTAAGGTCCTCCTACCAAATGGAGGCTTTTCTATTGAAGTTGAAAATGGCTATTCAAGCCTTTAAGTTTTCAGAGTAGTCATGGACTCTGAAGAACTTATTGAACCCAAGTAGCCAAACTTCTGCTTCTTCCCCCCTTGTAATTTCTCCATATAAAGTGGGTGGTTTGGATTTCTTAACCTCTTTAGGTTCGTGGATCTTGGAATGTTTCCTCTTCTTTCTTCTCCTCTGAGAAGGTAAACTAGTCTAACTATTAGACAATTCCTTGGAGTTCTCAGTTTCCTCACTAGAGGATTATTTGGTTGAATTCTTGGCATAAGCATGTCTCTTGGCTCCATGTTGGGCCTTCTTTGAGGTGCTTCTCCTTGTGTGGCTACTTTTAGGACCATGCCTTTGTATCTCAGGTGGAATTTGGGTTTTCTTAGTATGATGTCTATCCATATTACTTGTTGTTGACCCATGTTGCAGCTGCCTTTGTATATATGATAGGCTTTGCAATAGGACTGCATTAATTTCAGTTTGTTTTCCTGTTCTTTTATCATCATTTAATTTTCATCCTTACAACTCTGTAATTCTTCCATGAGGCTTCTTATAGTTTCAGCCAAATATAGAGGGGTTTCCACCACCCTCCTCTCATTAGATTATTCTTATCTATTGTGGGAGCTTTCCCCCAATTCATGGTGTGTCACAATTATTTACATTGTAGCTTTCCTTCATTTACATTGACTATTTGAGTACTAATAAAACATTTTTTTTTTGTTAATTATCTACTAGTTTATGAACAACACATGCAATTTTTAAGGTGAAATTAGCTTCATTATTTGGCAACATTAGCAACACAAAGTTCATATTTTTAGAACACATAACAACACCAAAAAAAATTGTTCCTCTCTTCAGTAGTGGTTTAAATAAGATTCTTATGAATGGGGTAAGATAGGGTGTTACCCATTAAAATTTCTCTAATAAAATTTTATTTGACTCGTTCATGAGCCCAAGCAGGCCAAGTGTTGTTTCTCTCTCTGATACCACTCTTTCACACACCCAACACCCTAAGTACCTTTTAGGATATGGGGTATTAAATTTTAATTTCTTCTAACGATCTTATGTCTTATTTATCACAACTCTCTCATCTTCTAATCATCAAGAGTTGTCCAATGACAACAATTTTTCTTGAAACTAAGCTCTGAGAGTTATGGCCTTTTGAAGTTATCGATTTACATAGAAAACATCTCTCTTAATTCCACATGACATCCATGTGACACCTCATTTTCCATGCCAATTGACGTGGAGTCACCCTTATCCTGACATGACACTGGCCTGGCCTGCCACGATGAAACTTCGACATGCAGGCCCACAACCATCATCACTCGAACCTTCTCCCTGTGCACTCTCTGCTTCCTTTTGATGAATAGGATATCGAAAAATATTCCCTCTTGATACCATCCGTTCAAATTTGAAGAAGTTCACACAGTATCACTATCGCAAACCTGAGGTATCAAGGAATATTCCTTTCCCTTGAGGGATGGTCTCGATGCATGCAAGATCTCACAACCTACAATTCAGATCCATTCAACAACTAAGGTTTACCTATCCTACTGGTCCCCACTCAACTTGTAAACCAATTGAAGATTGACATGTGTCGTCCCACGGGCACTCTTAGTCGGCCTAAACATGTCCTTATCTCTCTATTTTCTAGGTGGGACCCGCCATAATCAATGGTTGATATTGAGTTTCATTGAACAACTAGGTGATATGTGGCCCAATGTCCCCTTGACACGTGGAACCAACATGTCTCACCATGTCATCATAGGGAGATTAATCTCACTCGGCTAGAGAATGACAATTCTTCGTCTCCTATGAACCAATTAAAATTCTTAATTAATATTTATTAGAATACCACTCTTTGGTATCCAATTACTTAGACCTTCTTAAGAATAATTAATATTCACTAATTACTTATACTTGTATATGTAATTTCACTTATCCAAATAATTTACTTAATAATTCTGGCTTGGTAATTAATGGGTATTTACCCTTTTTTTCTTTCTTCCCTTTAGAAGTAGTTTAGTACTAATCTAATCATTAATCATAAGATAATTATAAGTAATTACATTATACATGATAAGGTTAATTAGTCCATAACAATTTTAAATTGGTTAACATTAATTAATGTATATAATTCACTACTTAACATGATAATTTTAATTAGGATAACATATATTTAAGTTCATTAACCTCAATTAATGTTTATAATTCACTGCCCTATCTCAACACGCAAATCCACACCAAAATTCAGGTAATTTAACATATATATAAATATATGGGGAGAGAAGGGAAAAATAATATATTTAAATATTATGTGTTATCTCATTAATTTCATACTCCTTTCATAAGCATGCTTCTCGTACCTCTGACAACCAGACTCCAAAGGATTTTATCTTTGCATTAATTTATTATATGCAATAAATGTTAAATCAACTCGGACTTGAAGAATGTGTACTCCTCTCGACACTCTGACCCCAATCACAAGATAGTAGGGTTTAATATTAATATATTCATTTAAAGCTTTATAACACATGTTCCATCGCTCCAACAACTTCGAGATTTGTTATAAAACTCCCTCCCATCCGCTCTGAATAATCAAATCCAAATAGATTTTCGGTCTTAGTATTTGTGTACTTCATTCGTAACTTCGATGGCTAGTCATGGAAGAGAAAATAAATATTATATTATAATTTATTTAAAATCTCAAATGTCTAGGCCACCACTCTGATGGTTTCAGACTTTACTTGCATGATCTGGTCTCAAACCTATGAATGGTCAACTCCGAAAGAGGTATGGTACAAATATTATTGAGTATAATTGTTTTTAATCTTAGCACCATCGACCAGACATATAAGGGATTTATTATTATTTTGTTTCTCTTACAATTAATTTTATACTTTAAAAGAAAAGTAAATATGATCATTTCCCAGAGTTTAATCCCTTTAGAAATAAAACACATTCTCAGGAAATTCGTTCAAGAATGCAGGGCCATTTGTGTAGAGTGTTAATTATGAATCCAGGAAAACTTAGCACTATTGGATCCTTTACATCAAAAGGATAGAAATTCCATATCTCCATTATCCTGCATCGAGTAGAGATTCATAGATTTAATATGTGATTTATAATTCTTATTATTTAACTATCAAATATTTAAATGATAAAATTAGGAATTCTACCATACTTTACCATTATTCATGTTTTCCCAGAAAGCATAGGAATGCACAATTACACTAATAATTTTATGTCATTTAAATTAACATTCCCCTGCACGTATTCAATGCATGGTAAGGTTTAATTTGAATTTTTGTTTAATTAAACCTGTAATTTAAAGGAAATGAAATTATTTATTATTTTCCAGGCTTTTAAAATAATAAAATAAAATCCTAATCCAAGGAAATCTCTCTATTCTAGAAATTAAAAACTTAATTATATATTTTCCTCTTCATGGGTAAATGAGTAATTGTTTTTCCTTATAACTATGTCTTACTATTCTTACCAAATTTAAGGAAATTGGTCCTAAGACAAAGATTTACCTCCACATTAAAGTTTACATTTCTGCCAATATTTACAACCTACCACAATTTAGGAGATCCCTCCCCAATTTGTAGTAAATGTTAACACAAGTTTACCATAGTTATTTATTAATACCCACATGAAATCTAAAGGGATCTTGTGTTTTAATTCAATTAGGAAATTTAATGTTTAACTCCAAAAGTATTTCTTCAATGCCTATTTATAATGACTTTTGCATTTTTAACTGTTTGGGTTGTTTCCCTAAGGTCCAAACCCAGATCTAATATACTTTAATTTTTATGCAATAAGACTTGATGATATAGACCCCACCCTCTACCAGGGTCCATGCGATATCCCTAGCTAGGATCGTTTTAGTCGGGAGCTGAAATTAGCTCACGGGCTCCCTTCGACCTCACAATTTCAATACACAAGCCCTTAAAATTTCTTCCCGAATGCAAATTTTCTTTTTCGGGAGTCACCGAGCATTGGTAGAGCCTCCCCGAAGACCAAGGGCCAAACCTTCAATCCCCGAAAGTTTCATGAATTCGGTACTTTTTATCCTTTTTGTCTCCCAAGACAAAAGCCGTGAACTATCGAACACTAGGTGACAAGATAAACAGTTTTCAATAAATACCAAGATCGACGGCTCAAATTATGTTTTCCAGGATTCAACAATTTCTTCAAAACGCCTTTTCCACAAATATCTTGAATTATTGAAATGACAAAGGGTGTTCTACTTCCTCCACATGTCCCCTTCTTGATCAATGGCTAGGAAGCCTTTCAGGACTCTGGCGATTTTATTCCTGTCTACACGATGATTAAATTTCATCGAAATGCCACATCCCTGAACTATGGGATCTGTCACCATGCGTCCTTTTACAACAGATGACTATATTTGACTCTAGGATTCAGGCCTTCACGACCTCACATAACTTCCCTTTGTTTCCTTCAGAGTGTTGAACCTTCGGACCTCTGGATCTACTTCCACGTGTCATTCCCCTGATCAATGGTCCTAATCAACTTCCGGCTTTGGGACTCTAGAGAGATCAACCTCCTCTTCCTTCCATTCTCATGAATTATATATCCTCCATATATTCTGATCTGATGATGCATGTCCTCTCTAATGGACGACCCAGATGAACTTTGGGGCTTCGGGACTTCGGGCTTCCTCCACTTCTAACTTCTCCCAGAGTGTTATTCCACTAGAGTAAATGATGTTCTAACATGTGTCCTTGGTTTTTTGATGGCTACGATTAAATCCATGTTCCAAATCTCCCGAATGCGCGAAGTCCGAAGGACTTCACCGATTAACTCTCGTGCAACTCCTATTGATCCAATAGATGTCCACTCTCCTTCACACTCTTGAATGGATCTCAACTATTGATTTCCATTCTTTGATAACTTGTCCTTTTAACTCTATTCACAACTTCCTCGAACGCATGAATTCTCAACAACTCACATGGTAAAACCCCGTGCTACTTCTCCATACATAAGGGTGATAAAAGACCCTAGATCCTCCCAAACAGATCTCAATCGTTCAAATATTAAAACAACGAATCTTCCTCTCTTTAAATAGTCTAAAAATTATCCTTCCTAAGCTTGACTACACGAGATAAATAGGATTTCTAGCACCCTCATGTGCATTTCTCTGGTACTTTAAAGCTCTTGACTTAGAAATTTTCTAAGTCCCTCCTGCAGAACTCTTGTACTTTCTATCTCTTGTGAGATTTGTTCCTCTGAGATTTATAGACCTCAGGCACACTCCTTTCATCCCTCGAACTTCCAATGATTTTCAGACTTAGATATTTTTTATAAAATCTCCTCATACACTCCTTGCATCCATCTCCTCTGAGACTTCTTCAACACTTAAACAAAGTGTTTTCCTGATGCACTCCTTGCATGGGTCTTCTCCAATATTTTCTCTCCACCGAGCAAATGTGCACTCTTTGAAATTCAGCTGAACAATTGTGCACTCCTTGCACTTCAACTATAAATTCACGTTATCTCTTTTGAGCTTTTCAGTCTATCTCGACTTGGCCTACGCACTCCTTGTGGGAACTATGCACTCCTTTCACCAAGAATATCAGAAGAGAAACAAATGAACTTTACGGAAACATCAAAGGTTCCCACACTTAACCATGAAAAATATATCCATGCATAAAAGATACATAAATAGATAAAAAATAAAGAGCATAAAGAAACATCACATGTACTAAAATAATTTAGATAAATACAACACCATACATTTGGAATCAAACCTCTCTGCTTGTACTCATTCAGTAAAATATGTACATGGACTCATACAACTCTCTACAACTCTTCATAAGCTTCATCCTCTCTTTCATCAACAATAACAATAACAATCAACAGCCTCATTTGGGCATAAAATACATATATTTATACATGGAGAGGCTTCTCGAGCCTTTCCTCCAGCCTACCTTAGAGATATCCTATCATAGTTAATACATTCATCTACTAAGGACTATTACATAGAATGGAAATTATATTCAGATATGAGTCAATACTCAGTATCTGTACAACCTTATCTAATAATTAAAACGATCACAACCTCAATGACCTTATGTGATGGATCTTGCCTCAAAATATTAAAAAGCTTCAAATTACAATCCTTTCAAAAAAGAAAGATGCGCTCTCCTTGAAATTCAAAAACAATTCAAATATGCATGTTGGGTGATGAGATGTCCTCCACCTGGCCTCTTTAATTGATGATTATGATGCTCTTGTATCACTTGAGGACAAGCCAAAATATAACACTATTATGCAGAAAACCACTCTCTCTCCTTTTAGATCTTTCATGTAGAGGTTCTAACTATATAATTTTCCCCACTATAACAGAAGATGGAATGTAATGCTAAATCAAAATTAGTGTTCTCACCCATAAGTATTATTTTAAAACATAGTTAGTCATAAAGTAAGGAAGTAAATCAAATGAGATTTAGCTAAAACATTCTCTTCCTTTTACCTAAACTTCTCAAGCCACTTTTGTCAAAAATTAAACTTACACAGCTTTAAAACATAGTCTATGATTTTCTCCGAACTTAACACTACAAAAATATAGAAAAATATACTTATCTAGAACCCAAAAAGTGTTGAAACTACTGAAAGGGGTGCCCTTTTCTACCCAACTGTAGGCACAACAATTCTTGGAAGGATTTACCACTAGCCACCCAATATCTAGATCATGATTCTCAGAGAGAGATTCTTCCTTCTGTTCAACAATAACAAGGGACAAAGATCACTCTCCTCCTCTGAAAGGAACTTGGAAGATCAATTTTCTCTACACCAATCAAGGGGGTCTACAATGTGTGCTTCCTCGATCACCCATCTTCTATGCAACCATGTTTATCGTCTTGGTTAGAAAACATTTCCCAACAATTCTTGTACCTAGAAACAAATTTGTTTTTCAGTTCTCTTCCAAACCAGAGACTTGCACACTCTCTCCCTCTTTTTAAATGGTCACCAGACCCATTCTTCTTGCATACTCTCTTATTCCCATGATTTTTATACCTTTTCTTTCCTTTCTTGACAATATGTTTTAGGTCCAATTCCCAATTTTGTGTGTCAGGTCAGGAAGTTTCCATATGGGTACTCTTCCAATTTCCTCATTGACTCTTAAGGAAGACTTCTCAACTACCATCTTGATTGCTAATTAAATTCTTTGGTTCAGAGGACTATTCTGGGTCTTGTTGTCACCGTAACATTTTTTCAGACAAGATCTAGGTCTCAAGAAGTTAGCAAAAGCTACATCATCCTGGGAGCTTGATAGTTTGGAAAATTGATAATTTAGAGAACCTGTACATTCCTGGCAGTGTAAAGACAAGTATAGCAAAGGAACAAAAAGGTAAATCTCTATAGCCCATTGATTATAAAATGACCTAGATCAACGGTTGGAGCCCGTATCAGGTGGAAAACTTGCACGAGACTTAACTATATAGAGGCGGACCGGGTAAACCATTGTGGTTTTCAAGATGGATGTGTGTTGCCTCCAAAGGTACGTCGGGGCGAAAGGTGGGTTTCCTGAAACCACTTTCCCCAAACCCTCGATATCATGTGTTCCTATACGTCAAATCAAACACTCATGGGGTGCTAGTGACGGCTGGTCAAAATCACTCTATCTCACTCATTTGGTACTTCACAACTGTATAATGTTAGGTTAACACTACCATTTAACGAACTTGAATACTAATCATTTGAAATGGATTGGCCAAGCATGGTAAATCAACATACCTGTCAGCGAATTTGTTACCATTTCATGATTGGAACTCTATAATTACCCAAGTATGAAGGCATTATTTTTATCCGTGAGCAAAGTAATTTCCAATTTTCTAAACTCTCTGGTCTTTGTAAGAATGTTTTGGTATCTATGAAAATAGGATACATGGACCCAGCTACGTCCAGTGAAATCGGTTATTCAGGCAACATGGCAATTTTACCTACGAGCAATAAAGAACGGGAAATTGCACGTATATTAGCGACAAAGTTCCATACATAAATTGTTATAGATTTCAGATTGGAAGTCAGGCTTAATCTCATTATGAAGGATCTGATCATCAACAAGCGAGATGTAAAAAATAAACAGACCAAAAGACCTAAGAAGGATGTCATAGTCGAAACGACTAAAAGTGTTGGAGAGAATCAACCGGTCTGGTTGGATACCCTAAAGGATGAGATCACTAAGTTAAAATAAATTATCAAGTAAAGATAAGTACCTCCCAGCAAGTTTTGGACAGTTGGCATCTAAATATGATGAACCTATTTCTAATGGTCCCTCTAAAGAAGGGTAACAGTTATTACAAATCATTTCTCGTTTGTAACTGACCTCTAATCCTAGAACGATGAGAAGTCTAAACGTTTTTTATTCCATGAAGAAATATTCTCTATATATATTATATAAGAGAATAAGAAGGGAGGGGGGAACCTTCCCTATGTGCAGGAAGACCTTTGTAAATTTTGGGTTTATTATGAATATGTAAATGCAGAAGCAGATTTTAGACTGTTAATGAAAAGATTCTAACTAGCAGTGATATGAGTCTTGTCTATTTTCATAGTATGTGTTTCCTATGAGTGTATATTTCAATCACACTTCTTCTTGTCTAAATTGAAGGATTGAAGGTCCAAAATTCATCATTCGATTCTCTCAGCTTAGCAATTTAGATCATGTTTATCTCTTTCCAAACTATGTCCGATTTCATTTATGTAATTCTCTGATGTAGTTATGTGTTTCTTTTTCTTCTGACGCCATGCAAAATTTTTCATATAAAGTTGGACTCACTACCTGATTTATCGTTTCTCCTATAAATAGTCCTCAGGTCTGACAGTGTATTATTTATTTCCGACTCCATAGCCCAAAGTGTTCCTCTCCTTCCTTGCTAGAAATTTTATAAAAACCCCCAAGCAAACCAAAACTAGCCACCGATTCCCATATATATACCCAGTGACATGAGAGAGCCCTCTCTCAGTTGAGCAGGCTAGTGCCTCAGCTCTAAAGCTGGCTGAAACAGTTACCTCTGTTGTTTCTCTATTCAGGCAGACAAAATTTATAGAGTTCTAACATTCTGGCACCGTTGTCGGGGACAGATTTGAAAATTTTTTCCCTTGGAAGAATGACATGGTTGAGTTATAAGGTATGAGAGAAGCAGTCACTTAGGCACACATTGGTTGTATTCCTGCTCTGGCGACTCCACACATCAAGAATCAGTTTGAAGGTGATTCCACTGGTAGAAGAATCCAAAAATTTGAATTTTCTATGGTGACTCCACTCTCATGCAGAAACTAGCTTCCAAAACATTATTGGCGAATCCGCTCAAGTTTCAAACGTAATTCAAAGATCACACTGAGAAATGAAATCCCTTGACAGGGAAATGAAAAGACATTATGGAAGAAAACAGGTACTTAAAAATGAAATTTTTCCAGGGCATTCAGTTTTTTGTTATAAGTTGCCTCTTCTTTCTCCTTAAACATGCTAAACAATTTTTTCTTTACCTTCTGCATTCTAACGATGATCAAGAAAAAATTGCAATCATTCATCCTCCTCTTAAAATTGCACATGCATACCCCCACCATATCGATGATCTCGATAAGATTTTTACAACCGGGCCATATGATGACCACGATCAAGTTGGTAAAACCCATAAAGCCGATGTCGATGCCCCTCCCCCAATTTCTACGTCCTCCAGAGCCCAACTTAGATACATACCCCTGAAGCTACCCCAAGTCCTCCACGATTTCCCTCCAAATCATCATGAGTATCTACATGTGTTTAATGGAGAAACTAATGTCATCTCAGCTAAAAATCACATCCAAGGGTTTGAGCATTTCATAGATTTATTCGAGATTGACCATGACGATGTTTGCATGAGAGCCTTCTCTCAATCCTTGAAAGGAAACACCAAAGATTGGTTTAGACACTTATGGCCAAATACAATTAACTTGTGGGAGGAATTGAAGAATGTTTTCTTAAAGTTTTGGGGCAAGAAGAAATCTTTGGAGCTACAACTTGCAAATTTCTATGCCTTGAAATGGCAGAATGACGAAGCTATCTCTATGTTCAGTAGAAGGTTTTCAAGTATTTATTACAAATTTCTTGAAGAAATTCAACCCACTGAAGTAACTGCCATGTTCCATTATACGACAACTCTTCATCCAGATTTGTCTTTCCTCCTGATGGAAAGGAAACCCAAGTCCTTACAACAAATGTTTGATGATGCCCAGGATATTCAGCACAACATCCAAGCATGTAAACAAATCCAAAATGAGGAGTTAAATGCTAAAGAAAATAAAAGTGAATATGAACAGGAAATAGTCGATTGGAATCTTAAGCGTAGAATGGATAATATCATAAACCCTCTTGAAGTCTCAAATGCTTTTGATCATGTTAAAAATCACACTACATTTGTTAAAACAAAAGGTTCTTCTTTAGCCTCTGAGCCACCTCATGATAAGAGGGAAGATGGTCATTTTGTATACAGTCAGGAGGATCAATTTGAAAATCAGTTTGTTGAAGAACAAATAATTTTTCCAGGTCTGTTCTTATTAGATGACGTTGCATATGATGTTAATTTGCCTATATATGACAAACAAAAAGATGATCGTGATATTGAAGAATCTCTTCTTCAGCAGTACCGTGGGGAGTAGGACATCAGGTCCACGGAAGAAAAATCTCTTCCTATATGCTTCACTACTTTCAAATTGTTGAAAGAAAATTCTCAGATTATTTTTGAGGTAAGCGAATTTGTGCCAATGCAAAGTCACACCAAACCAAAAAAACAGATTGACGAGACATTGGAACATTCTTCTCAAACGCCCTGTTCTTTGTTCTGAATAAAACTTTGTAGATTTAGAAATTCAGTCATTGGTCCAAGAAAAGGCTGAAGGTGAGCATATTAAAAATCCCCAAAAGATGGAAAAATTTACCTATGATAATACTGAGAAGAATGAAGAAGGTTGTGAGTCAGGTGACAAAACCTTGCCATTATGTTTTTCATCATTCGAATTATTGAAAACAAATGGAGTTTCAAATCATAAAATATCCAATCATGAAGTCAAAAGCGATGAAAGCATCGGGCTTATAGGTGAAAACTCTCTCCCCTTATGTTTTTCTTCCTTTGAATGGTTAAGAGAAAATTATGAAATTTCAGAAAGGATAGGGACTTCTGACTATATCCACAGTAGCACTGTTTCACATGAAAGGGTTGTCATCAATAAATAAAATCGAATACACTCACATACATTGCACAATCATCTCTTGGAAGGGTATTTCAATCCAGAATTTCAATCAGAGCTTAATCATCAGATTAAGGAAGAAGCCGATCAAGAAATTTTTATCAAGAGTCTTCTCCTTTGTCCTGTAACTAATGCAGATGTTCAACAATATTTCCCAGAAAACAAGGTACTTCAAGGTTGCCTATCTTCCCCTAAAAATGACGTAATGAACCTATTTCTAAAGAACATGGATATGGATGGAGATTTTGAAGTTTCTCCCATGAAAACTCCAAACAGTGAGCCAACCCTCGTGGAAGAATATTGTTTTTCTATCTTGAGTCCTGAAAAGAAATCGTTCTCTCATGTGATTCATGATATCGAGACTCACTATATGAGAAAGGTTTATGATCAGAATCTATCAATAACAGTGGATTTCAATGAATCAATGTATGTACTAGATATGAATATTTTCACACCAGATGATGCTTTCCAGCCTTGGTCGCTTTATGATTCAGGAAATCTTTGCTACCAAACTTCTCAAAATTTTTTAGAAGTCGACAAGTTAAATCACCTAAAAAAAAAAATGCAGTGGAAGGAGTGACACACGAAGTTTGTTTTACGCATATTCTAAAAGATCCATTCACAATCCTATTATAAGAAACAATCAGTCCAAATGTTTTTACGTTTTTGAAAATCATGGATGATTTTTTTGAAATATTAGTCAGCAGGATTTGGAGCAAGTTTGTGCAAGGTAAACAAACAGTGGATAAAAGGCTCGCATGGCTGCATTGGCATTTTTATTTCACTTGATTAATGGCTCCTTTTAGTAGTTAGAGTAGATAGAAGTGTGAGAATAAGCTTGTCAGACAAGAACTTAAAATTTTTGTTTTCAGTATTCTGTACAGTCAGTTTTCAGTGGTATATATCCAGTGTTCAATTAAGAATGGTGCGCAGCGTTTGGACTGCAACAAACACTAGTGAGAAGGTAGGAATGAGGCCCACACACATGTTTTGGATCAGCCCAAGGGATCGGGCACCAGATCTACATGTTCTTTTCTACCTCACAAAGAGGATAACATCCCCAATTGGAGCCTATGTTGTCATCGTAACATTTTTTCAAACAAGATCCAGGTCTCGGAAAGTTATCAAAAGATACATCATCATGGGAGATTGATAGTTTGGAAAATTGATAATTTAGAGAACCGGGACATGCCTGGCGGCGTAAAGACAAGTATAGCATAGGCGCAAAAAGTTAACGCTCTATAGATCGTTGATTATAGAACGACCCAGATCAACGGTTGGAGCCCGTATCGGGCGGAAAACTTGCACGAGACTTAACTATATAGAGGTAGACTGGGGAAACCATTGTGGTTTTCAATATGGAAGTGCATCACCTCCAGAGGTACATTGGGGTAAATGGCGGGTTGCCTGAAACCACTTTCGCCAAAACCCCGATATCACGTGTTCCTATACGTCAAATCAATCACTCGTGGGGTGCTGGTGACGGCTGGTCGAAATAACTCTATCTCACTCGTTTAGTACTTCAAAACCATATAATGTTAGGTGAACATCACCATTTAATGAAATTGAATGCTAATAATTTGAAATGGATTGGCCAAGCATGGTAAATCAACATACCTGTCAGCGAATTTGTCAGCGTTTCATGATTGGAACTCTATAATTACCCCAGTATGAAGGCATTATTTTTATCCGTGAGCGAAGTAATTTCCAATTTGCTAAAATCTCTGATCTATGTAAGAACATTTTGGTGTATATGAAACTAGGATACATGCACCAAGCTACGTCCAGTGAAACCGGTTATTCAAGCAACGTGGCCAGTTTACCTACGATCAATAAAGAATGGGAAATTTCACGTATATTGGCGACAAAGTTCCATACAGAACCTGCTATAGATTTTGGATTGGAAGTCAGGATTAATCCCATGATGAAGGATCTGGTCATCAACAGGCGAGTTGTAAAAAAGAAATAGATCAAAAGACAGAAGAAAGAGGTCATAGTCGAAACGGTTGAAAGTGTTAGAGAGAATGAACCGTACCCTAAAGGATGAGATTGCTAAGTTAAAATAAATTCTCAAGTAAAGATAAGTACCTCCCAGCAAGGTTTGGACAGTTGGCATTTAATATGATGAACCTATTTCTAACGGTCCCTCTAAAGAAGGGTAACAGTTATTACAAATCATTTCTCGTTTGTAACTGACCTCTAATCCTAGAACGACGAGAAGTTTGAACATTTTGTATTGCACGAAGAAATCTTCTCTCTATATATATATTATATAAGAGAATAATAAGGGAGGGGGGAGCCTCCCATATGTGCAGGAATACCTTTGTAAATTTTGGGGTTATTATGAATATGCAAATGTAGAAGCAGATTTTAGACTGTTTATGAAAAGATTCTAGCTAGAAGTGATATGAGTCTTGTCACTTTTCATAGTATGTGTTTTCTGTGAGCTTATATTTCATTCACACTTCTTCTTGTCTAAATTGAAGGATTAAAGGTCCAGAATTCATCATTCGATGCTCTCTACTTAGCAATTTAGATCATGTTTATCTCTTTCCAAACTATGTCCGATTTATTTCTGTAATGCTCTGATGTAGTTATGTGTTTATTTTTCTTCCGACGCCATGAATTTTTTTTCATAAAAACTCAGACTCACTACCTGATTTAGCCTTTCTCCTCTAAATAGTCCTCAGGTCTGACAATGTATTATTTATTTCCGACTCCATAGCCCAAAGTGTTCCTTGCCTTCCTTGCTAGCAATTTTATAAAAACCCCCAAGAAAACTGAAACTAGCCACCGATTCCCATATATATACTCAGTGACACAAGAGAGACCTCTTTGAGTTGAGCAGGCTAGTGCCTCGGCTCTAAAGCTGGTTGAAACAGTTACCTCTGTCGTTTGTCTATTCAACCAGACAAAATTTACAGAGTGTTAATAGGTCTAAACAATTTAAATCCAGTAGAGTACTTGTTTGGTAGGGGTCATCTCCACCATTATTGATTCCCCTCACCATCTCTCTCATGCATCATGATCTACCTTGGCAACCCCTTCAAAAGTTATGCAACATATTCCATTTTATTTACTAACAAAAATATATACATTACCTTCTATAACAAAAGGTTCATCAATCCCAACATCCACACATAATCAGTCTGCCCATAGTCTTTTAACATGCTATAGTTATATTTACAAGCTAGGGGAAACAAGGATATCACATAAGCAATTAATTTTCCCAACATTTTGGTACCGTTGTTGGGGAAGCTTATGGAAGGTGTGAAAGTACAATTAGCATTAGTTTTTAGCTTCATTTTTAAGTTTGAGGATGTAGTTTTCATAATTTAACAAGATCCTTTTGTGGTGCAGTAAGAGCCACCTGTAATAACCCTATAATTCATAGGATCATCTGTTGACTAGAAAATTTTCACTCTGGATGTATTTTGGCTTGCAAATAACATTTCATTTCTGCAAATTATTTTCAAGGAAAGGAAAAGGAAAGAAATTTCATGACTGTTGACATTGAGTGGTGTTTCCTAACCCCATTGAGACAAAATCAAGAGAAGCAGCAAACAAAACCCACAAAAATCACTAAGCCTAAGTTTTTTTT
>JASDQU010107445.1:45034-63862 GCA_032191745.1 Picea mariana | reverse complement strand
TGCCCCAAGCACCTTCTATCCAATAGAATCAAATCAACAAGGTTGCAACAAAGAGAAAATATTCCTTTTACACACTGTCCTCTCATGTATCTCAACTTTTTGAACAACCTCAACCTCAACATGTTTGTGACAAACTTCCACAAACTGAGTAGCGCGACGTCTCCAGCAATACAAGCAGCTCACCAAGATGCAGCTCCAACAAAAGCTTTTCCCTCTCCCCTGGGAACTCAATGCAATGGAGAACATTGCTTCCTAAGGAGGGAGGATTGATCCAGGTGGATATCGGTGGCCACCCACCTTTTCCAACTAGATCAAAACATTTTTCGGGCAATTTTGGTAATTTTCTATTTTTAACATGTTTTAACTTACGGGGCCATTTTGAGGGCCCAAATGAAGGATTTTTGAGATCGAGGTTGTCAAGGATATTTGAAGGCATGATTGAGCCCCCAAAATGAATCTCCTCGACGATACCTTTTCAACCAGCTATCACACACTTAAAATGAATATTGTATGCAAAAGTTACGACCTCGGGAAGTTGATGTACTCACTTACCCAAATGGGGCCCACATGACTTTTGGCGCTTCATCTCCTAGGGTTAGGCTTTTGGATGTCTAGGGTTTTTGGAATTCCTACTTATTGTAAAAAAAGTCTTCAGAGCCTCATTGTAATCATCTTCTTGTGAATGCGAGTAGCCGTCACATCCCCTCTCAGAGATAAGTTGCCACCATTCTAGCGAGTCTTTCACTCTGTATTTTTACAGTCTCTATACATTTCTTTCATTAATAGAAATCGTCTATTGTTGTATCTCTATGTTTATGGTTGCATATCTGATATATTTTTGTTATATTATTGGATATACGTGATATCTCTGTACATTTATTTATTATATCTCCGCTCTCATTTCGTGCCGAAAATAATCTGGATCAGTGGTATCAGAGCAAGATGATCTTGATCATTTTTTCAGTGCATGTCCCCGATGAGGTCCGAGTATAGAAAGTTGGGTCTCAGCCTTGTCTCTCTTGAAGAAAATCGCTCTCACACACCCAGGAAACCCTCAATGGCGGAAGAAAAGAAAAACGAAGGAGCAGATGTTTCTATCAATCTGTTGCTTGAGCAAGCTCTCACACGACAGAGGGATGAAATTATGGAGAATTTTCCCACATTCTTAAACGTATTCTAATAGCATCAGGTGCATCTTCATCAAGTGGCCACTTTGGAGGCACCTTTCCTTTCAAGGTACAAGTTAATTTTGATATTCCTGTATTTGAAGGACAGATAGATGCAGAAGCCCTAGAAAAATGGTTAACTCTGCTAGAAGGTTATTCTTTTGTTTACAATTTTTCCGACAAAGAAAAGATCACCTTCACACTCCTTAAAGCTCTCCCTCATGTCAAACATTGGTGGGAAACTTACTGAGAGAAATTTTTTACAGAGGAGTCTGAAATATATGGGGCTGATCCCACTTGGGAATTTTTTGTGAATGTGGTAAAGGAATAGTATTACCCTGTTGGCAACTATGAGGATCAGTACATGAGATGGACCACACTGTGGCAAGAGAGGGGCCAAGAAGTTTCGAAGTTCTCCAATACCTTCCATACATTGCACACCAAGATGGGTATCAAAGACTTCGAGTGACATTTGGTTCTTAATTACCGTGGGGCTCTACATATATATATCCAGACTAAAATTGATTTTCTGGACATCTCATCAGTCGGTGCTGCTTATCGATATGCTGTTAAAATTGAGCAGAAATTTAAGCACCGGAACAAATGGGAATTCGAGTTTGCAAATTTGCAACAACCAAAGTATGACAAAGATGACCCTAATAAATAGTATCCTGAAAACCAGTCCAAGAGACGGGAAAAGAAGGGTCACGGGAAGACAAAGAAGGACACCGAAAAATGGTGTGATTTCCACAAAATCCCCTAGGACAACATCGATGAATGTCGCTCAAAATAGTCATTGGTGGCTGAGATCAAAGACAAGAAGCCAAGCCTTGATTTAGAATCTAATTATGAAAATACTAGTAAAGGACATTTCATTGACGTAGAGCCCACTGCTATTGTCACGACCGCAACAATTCAACCAAAAGAACCAATAGATCTTGAAGAAGGGGAGCGCCTTTTTCATTCACAGATGTGGGTGAATGGGACCCTGCTGCATTTTATTGTTGATAGCAGAAGCTAGAAAAACCTCATCTCAGTAGAGGTCGTCAAACAGTTGGGATTGTTGACAACACCACACCCCCATCCATACAACATTGGGTGGCTTCGCCAAGGATGAGATCTTCGTGTCAACCAACAGTGTCGATTATCATACGACATCCAACCCTTCAAGGGTGAGTTATTATGTGATGTTTCCCCACTAGATGTATGTGATGTTCTCTTGTGCCAACCATATATGTGGAGACCCCATGTTGTTTATGAGTCTTGACCCCGTAGTGTCATTGTTACTTTGGGGGGTCATCTCTACAGAATACCAAAGGTAGTTCTGACTACTGTTCCACCTAAAAAGTGTCGCAAGGTAGTATCTCATACTACAAAATTCAGTTTCTTCACAATTTGTTTAAAAGGACAACAAAAGGACATTGCAACCACTACAGCCTTGCCCCAAGCACCTTCTATCCAATAGAAGCAGATCGACAAGGTTGCAGCAAAGAGAAAATATTCCTTCTTCACACCATCCTCTCATATATCTCAACTTGTTAAACAGACTCAACCTCAACATGTTTGTGATAGAATTCCACAAACTGAGCAGCGTGGCGTCTCCAGTAATACAAGCAACTCACCAAGATGCAGATCCAATAAATGATTTTCCCTCTACCCAGAGAACTCAACACAATGGATACCATTGATTCCTAAGGAGGGATGATTGATCCAGGTGGATATCGGTGGCCACCCACCCTTTCCAACTGGCTTAAAACAGTTTTCTGGCAATTTTGGTAATTTACTATTTTTAGCAGGTTTTAACTTCCAAGGCCATTTTGAGGGCCCAAATGAAGGTTTTCCGAGATTGAGGTTCTCAATTATTGTTGAAGGCATTATTGATCCCCCAAAATGAATCCCCTCTATGATTCCCTTTCAATGAGCTATCACATGCCTAAAACGGAAATTGTATGCAAAAGTTACGACCCTGGGAAGTTGATGTACTCACTTACCCAAACGGGGCCCACATGAATTTTGGTGCTTCATCTCCTAGGGTTAGGTATTTGGGTGTCTAGGGTTTTTGGCATTCCTACTTATTGTAAAAAATATCTTCAGAGCCTCATTGTAATCATCTTCTTGTGAATGCGAGTAGCCGTCACATCTCTTCTCAGAGATAAGCTGCCACCATTCTAGCGCGTCTTTCACTCTGTATTTTTACAGTCTTTGTACATTTCTTTGATTAATAAAAATCATGTATTACTGTATCTCTGTGTTTATGGTTGCATATCTGATATATTTATGTTAAATTATTGGATATACGCGATATCTCTATACATTTCTTTATTATATCTCCGCTCTCATTTCGTGCCGAAAATAATCTGGATCAGTGGTATCAGAGTAGGCTGCTCTAGATCATTTTTTTAGTGCATGTCCCCGAAGAGGTCCGAGTATAACAAGTTGGGTCTCGATCTTTTCTCTCTTGAAGACAATCACTCTCGCACACCCAAGAAACCCTCCATTGCGGAAGAAAATAAAAATGACGGAGCAGACGTTCCTATCAATATGTTGCTTGAGCAAGCTTTCACGCGAGAGAGGGACGAAATGATGGAGAAATTTTCCCACATCCTTAAATGCCTCTCGATAGCATCAGGCGCATATTCATCAGGAGGCCACTTTGGAGGCACCTCACCTTTCAAGGTACAAGTTAATTTTGATATTCCTATATTTGAAGGACAGATAGATGCAGAAGCCCTAGAAAAATGGTTAACTCTGCTAGAAGGTTATTTCTCTGTTCAAAAATTTTTCGACAAAGAAAACATTGTTTTCAGACTCCTTAAAGCTCTCCCTCATGTCAAACATTTTTGGGAAACTTACTGGGAGCAAAGTTCCCCAGAGGAGTATGGAATATATGGGGTCGATCCCACTTGGGATTTTTTTGTGGATGCAGTAAAGGAATAGTATTACCCTATAGGAAACTATGATGATCAGTACATGAGATGGACCACACTGTAGAAAGATAGGGGCAAAGAATTTCTAGAGTTCACCAATACATTCCATACCTTGTGCACCAACCTAGGTATCAAAGACTTCTAGCGACATTTGGTTCTGAAATAATGTGGGGCTCTACACAGATACATCCAGACTGAAATGGATTTTTTGGACATCTCATCACTCGGTACTGCTTATCAATATGTTGTTAAAATTGAGCAGAAATTTAAGCACTAGAACAAACGAGGATTCGGATCTGAAAATCTGAAACAACCAAAGTATGACAAAGATGGCCCTAACAAATAGTCTCTCGAAAACCAGTCTAAGACACAGGAAAAGAAGGGTCACGGGAAGACAAAGAAGGACACCAGAAAATGGTGTGATTTCCATAAAATCCCCTGACACAACACTGATGAATGTCACTCAAAACAGTCATCGGTGGCTGAGATCAAAGACAATGAGCCAAACCCTGATTCAGAATCTGATTATGAAAATACTGGTAGAGGATAGATCATTGACACAGACCCCACTACTATTGTCTAGATCACAACAATTCAACCAGAAGAACCAACAGATCCTGAAGAGAGGGAGCACCTTTTTCATTCAAAGATGTGGGTGGAGGGGACCCCGCTGCGTTTTATTGTTGATAGCGGAAGCTAGAAAAACCTCATCTCAGCAGAGGTTGTCAAACAGTTGGGATTGTCGACAACACCACACCCACAGCCATACAACATCGGGTGGCTTCGCCAAGGACAATATCCTCGTGTCAGCCAATAGTGTCGATTATCATACGACATCCAACCCTTCAAGGATGAGGTATTATGCGATGTCACCCATTGGATGTCTGTGATGTTCTCTTGGGCCAACCATATATGTGGAGATGCCATGTTGTTTATGAGTCTCAACCTCGTAGAGTCATTGTTACTTTGGGGGTTCATCTCTACAAAATACCAGAGATATTTCTGACTAATGTTCCACCTAAAAAGTGTCGCAAGGTAGTATCTCATACTGCAAAATTTAGCTTCTTCACAATCTATTCAAAAGGAGAACAAAAGGACATTGCAACCACTACAGCCTTGCCCCAAGCACCTTTTATCCAACAGAAGTAGATCGACAAGGTTGCAGCAAAGTGTAAAGATTCCTTCTGCACACCTTCCTCTCATGTATCTCAACTTTTTTGAACAGACTCATCCTCAACATGTTCATGACAGACTTCCACAAACTGAGCAGCGTGACGTCTCCAAAAATCCAAACAACTCACCAAGATGTAGATCCAACAAATGTTTTTCCCTCTCCCCCAGGAACTTAATGCAATGGATAACATTGCTTCCTAAAGAGGAATAATTGATCTAGGTTGATATCGGTGGCCACCCACCTTTTCCAACTGGATCAAAAATTTTCTAGCTATTTTGGTAGTTTTCTATTTTTAGCAGGTTTTAACTTCTGGGGCCATTTTGAGGGCCCAAATGAAGGATTTTCAAGATAAAGATTCTCAATTATAACTGAAAGCATGGCTGAGCCCCCAAAATTAATCACCTCGGCGATACCTTTCCAACGAGCTATCACACGCCTAAAACGGAGATAGTATGCAAAAGTTACAACCTCGAGAAGTTGATGTACTCACTTACCCAAATGGGGCCCACATGACTTTTGGTGCTTCATCTTCTAGGGTTAGGTTTTTGGATGCCTAGGGCTTTGGAATTTCTTCTTATTGTAAAAAAGGTCTTCATAGCCTAATTGTAATCATCTTCTTGCAAATGCGAGTAGCCATCACATCTCCTCTCAGAGATAAGCTGCCACCATTCTAGCGAGTCTTTCACTCTGTATTTTTACAGTCTTTGTAGATTTCGTTCATTAATAGAAATCATGTATTGATGTAACTCTGTGTTTATGGTTGAATATCTGATATATATTTGTTATATTATTGGATATACATGATATATTTTCACATTTCTTTATTATATCCCCGTTCTCATTTCCTGTCGAAAATAATCTGGATCAGTGGTATGAGAGCAGGCTGCTCTTGATCATTTTTTCAGTGCATGTCCTTGACGAGGTTCGAGTATAGAAAGTTGGGTCTCAATCTTGTCTCTCTTGAATACAATCGCTCTCACACACCCAGGAAACCCTCAATGGCGGAAGAAAAGAAAAACGACAGACCAGACGATCCTATCAATTTGTTGCTTGAGCAAGCTCCCACGCGGCAGAGGGACGAAATGAAGGAGAATTTTCCCACATCCTTAAACACCTGCTGATAGAATTAGGTGCATATTCATCATGCAGCCACTTTGGAGGCACCTTGTATTTCAAGGTACAATTTAATTTTGATATCACTGTATTTGAAGGACAGATAGATGCAGAAGCCCTAGAAAAATGGTTAACTCTGCTAGAAGGTTATTTTTCTATTCACAATTTTTTCGACAAAGAGAAGATCACCTTTGCACTCCTTAAAGCTCTCTCTCTTGTCAAACATTGGTGGGAAACTTACTGGGAGAAAATTTCCATAGAGGAGTCTGGAATATATGGGGCCGATCCCACTTGGGAATTTTTTGTGGATGCGGTAAAGGAACAGTATTACCCCGTTGGCAACTATGAGGACCAGTACATGAGATGGACCACACTGTAGCAAGAGAGGGGCCAAGCAGTTCCGAAGTTCACCAATATCTTCCATACCTTGTGCACCAAGATGGGTATCAAAGACTCTGAGTGACATTTGGTTTTGAAATACTGTAGGCTCTACACATATACATCTAGACTGAAATGGATTTTCTAGACATCTCATTGCTCGGTGTTGCTTATCGATATGCTGTTAAAATTGAGCAGAAATAAACAGTATCCTGAAAACTAGTCCAAGACACAAGAAAAGAAGGGTCATGGGAAGACAAATAAGGACACCGAAAAATGGTGTGATTTCCACAAAATCCCCTGGCACAACACCAATGAATGCCACTCAAAATAGTCATTGGTGGCTGAGATCAAAGACAAGGAGCCAAACCCTGATTTAGAGTCTAATTATGAAAATACTGGTAAACGATAGATCATTGATGTAGACCCCACTGCTATTATCATGACTGCAACAATTCAACCAGAAGAACCAACAGATCCTGAAGAGGGGGAGCACATTTTTCATTCACATATGTCAGTGAAGGGGACCCCACTGCATTTTATTGTTGATAGCGGAAGCCAGAAAAACCTCATCTCAGCGGAGGTCGTCAAATAGTTGGGAATGTCGACAACACCACACCCACATCCATATAACATTGGGTAGCTTCGCCAAGGATGAGATCTTCATGTCGATTATCATACGGCATCCAACCCTTCAAGGATGAGGTATTATGTGATGTTGCCCCACTAGATGTCTATGATATTCTCTTGCGCCAACCATATATGTAGATACACCATGTTGTTTATGAGTCTCGACCCCATAGTGTCATTTTTACTTTGGGGGTTCATCTCTATAGAATACCAGAGGTAGTTCTGACTACTGTTCCACCTAAAAAGTGTCACATGGTAGTATCTCATACTGCAAAATTTAGCTTCTTCACAATTTGTTCAAAAGGAGAACAAAAGGACACTGCAACCACTAAAGCCTTGCCCCAAGCACCTTCTATCCAACAGAAGCAGATTGACAAGGATGCAGCAAAGAGCAAATATTCCTTCTTCACACCATCCTCTCATGTATCTCGACTTTTTGACCAGCCTCAACCTCAACATGTTCGTGACAGACTTCCACAAATTGAGCAGTGCGACGTCTCAAGAAATACAAGCAGCTCACCAAGATGCAGATCGAACAAATGATTTTCCCTCTACCCCATGAACTCAAAGAAATGGAGACCATTGCTTCCTAAGGAGGGAGGATTGATCCAGGTGGATATCGATGGCCACCCACCTTTTCCAACTGGCTCAAAACAGTTTTCTGGCAATTTTGGCAATTTACTATTTTTAGCAGGTTTTAACTTGCGGGGCAATTTTGAGGTCCCAAATGAAGGTTTTTCGAGATCGAGGTTCTCCATGATAGACGATCGCATGATTGAGACCCCAAAATGAATCTCCTCAATGATACCTTTCCAATGAGCTATCACATGCCTAAAACGAAGATCGTATGCAAAACATACGACTCCGAGAAGTTGACGTACTCACTTACCCAAACGGAGCCCATATGACTTTTGTTGCTTCATCTCCTAGGGTTAGGTTTTTGGATGTCTAGGGCTTTTGGAAATCCTTCTTATTGTAAAAAAGGTCTTTAGAGCCTCATTGTAATCATCTTCTTGCGAATGCGAGTAGCCGTCACATCTCTTCTCAGAGATAAGCTGTCACCATTCTAGCGAGTCTTTCACTTTGTATTTTTACAGTCTCTGTATATTTATTTCATTAATAAAAATCGTGTATTACTATATCTCTATGTTTACGGTTTCATATCTAATATATTTCTGTTATATTAATGGATATACGCGATATCTCTGTACATTTCTTTATTATATCTCCGCTCTCATTTCGTGCCGAAAATAATCTAGATCAATGGTATCAAAGCAGGCTGCTCTTGATCGTTTTTTCAGTGCATGTCCCCGACAAGGTCTGAGTATACCAAATTGGGTCTCGAGCTTGTCTCTCTTGAAGAAAATCACTCTCGCACACCCAAGAAACCCTCAATAATGGAAGAAAAGAAAAACGACGAAGCAGACGATCCTATCAATCTGTTGCTTGAGCAAGCTCTCACGCGATAGAGGCACGAAACGATGGAGAATTTTTCCCACCTCATTAAACACCTATTGGTAGTATCAAGTGCATCTTCATAAAGAAGCCACTTTGGAGGTACCTCGCCTTTCAAGGTACAAGTTAATCTTTATAATTCTATATTTGAAGGACAGATAGATGTAGAATCCCTAGAAACATGGTTAACTCTGCTAGAAGGTTATTTCTCTATTCACAATTTTTCCGAAAAAGAAAAGATCACCTTCACACTCCTTAAAGCTCTCAATCAAGTCAAACATTGGTGGGAAACTTACTGGGAGAAAATTTCCACAGAGAAGTCTGGAATATATGGGGCCGATCCAACTTGGGATTTTTTTGTTGATGCGGTAAACGAACAATATTACCCTGTTGGCAACTATGAGGACTAGTTCATGAGATGGACCACATTGCGACATGAGAGGGGCCATGCAGTTCTAGAGTTCACCAATACCTTCCATACATTACGCACCAATATGGCTATCAAAGACTTTGAGCGACATTTGGTTCTGAAATACCATGGGGCTCTACACAGATACATCCAAACTGAAATTGATTTTCTAGACATCTCATCACTCAGTGTTGCTTATCAATATGTTATTAAAATTGAGCAGAAATTTAAGCACCAGAACAAACAGCGAATTCGGGTCTGGAAATATGGAACAACCAATGTATGACAAAGACAACCCTAACAAATAGTCTCCAGAAAACCATTCCAAGACAGGAAAAGAAGGGTCACGGGAAGACAAAGAAGGACACCAGAAAATGGTGTGATTTTCACAAAAATACCTGGCAAAAAACCGATGAATGTCACTCAAAACAGTCATTGGTGGCTGAGATCAAAGACAATGAGCCAAACCCTGATTCAAAATCTGATTCTGAAAATACTGGTAAATGACAGATCATTGACAAAGACCCCACTGCTATTGTCACAACCGCAACAATTCAACTAGAATAACCAATAGATCCTGAAGAGGGGGAGCACCTTTTTCATTCATAGATGTGGGTGAAGGGGACCCCGCTACATTTTATTGTTAATAGCGGAAGCCAGAAAAACCTCATCTCAGTAGAGGTCGTCAAACAGTTGGGATTGTTGACAACACCACACCCATAGCCATACAACATTGGGTGGCTTCGCCAAGGAAAAGATCTTCGTGTCATCCAACAGTGTCGATTATCATACGTCATCCAGCCCTTCAAGGATGAGGTATTATGTGATGTTTCGCCACTGGATGTCTGTGATGTGCTCTTGGACCAACCATATATGTGGAGACACCATGTTGTTTATGAGTCTCTACCTCGTAGTGTCATTGTTACTTTGGGGCGTCATCTCTACAGAATACCAGAGGTAGTTCCGACTACTGTTCCACCTAAAAAGTGTTGCAAGGTAATATCTCATACTGCAAAATTCATCTTCTTCACAATATGTTCAAAAGGAGAACAAAAGGACACTGCAACCACTACAGCCTTGCGCCAAGAACCTTCTATCCAACAAAATAAGATTGACAAGGTTGCAAAAAATCACAAAGATTCCTTCTGCACACCATCCTCTCATGTATCTCGACTTGTTGAACAGCCTCAACCTCAACATGTTTGTGACAGCCTTCCACAAACTGAGAAGCACGATGTCTCCAACAATACAAGCAGCTCACCAAGATGCAGATCCAACAAATTATTTTCCCTCTCCCCCAGGAACTCAACACAATGGAGACCATTGCTTCCTAAGGAGGAAGGATTGATCCAGGTGGATATCGGTGGCCACCCACCTTTTCCAACTAGCTCAAAACAGTTTTCTAGCAATTTTGGCAATTTCCTATTTTTAGCAGGTTTTAACTTCCAGGGCCATTTTGAGGGCCCAAATGAAGTTTTTTCTAGATAGAGTTTCTCAATAATAGTCTAAGGTATGATTGAACCCCCAAAATGAATCTCGTTGGTGATACCTTTCCAACGAGCTTTCACACACCTAAAATTGAGAATGTATGCAAAAGTTACAACCCTGGGAAGTTGATGTACTCACTTACCTAAATGGGGCCCACATGACTTTTGGCACTTCATATACTAGGGTTAGGTTTTTGGATGTCTAGGGTTTTTGGCATTCCCTCTTATTGTAAAAAAGGTCTTCAGAGCCTCATTATAATCATCTTCCTGTGAATGCGAGTAGCCGTCACATCTCTTCTCAAAAATAAGCTGCCACCATTCTAGCAAGTCTTTCACTCTGTATTTTCACAGTCTCTGTACATTTCTTTCATTAATAGAAATCATGTATTACTGTATCTCTGTGTTTATGGTTGCATATCTGATATATTTTTGTTATATTATTGGATATACATGATATCTCTATACATTTATTTATTATATCTCCTCTCTCATTTCGTGCCGAAAATAATCCGGATAAGTGGTATCAAAGCAGGTTGCTCTTGATTGTTTTTTCAATGCATGTCCCCTACGAGGTCCGAGTATAGAAAGTTGGGTCTCAATCTTGTCTCTGTTGAATACAATTTCTCTCACACACCCAATAAACCCTCAATGGCAGAAGAAAAGAAAAACGATGGAGCAGATGATCCTATCAATCTGTTGCTTGAGCAAGCTCTCACACGACAGAGGGACGAAATGATGGAGAATTTTACCCACATCCTTAAATGTCTGCTGATAGAATCAAGAGCATATTCATCAAGCGACCACTTTGGAGGCACCTCTCCTTTCAAGGTACAAATTAATTTTTATATTCCTGTATTTGAAAGACAGATAGATGCAGAAGCCTTAGAAAAATGGTTAACTTTTCTAGAAGGTTATTTCTGTGTTCACAGTTTTTTCGACAAAGAAAAGATCACCTTCTCACTCCTTAAATATCTCCCTCATGTCAAACATTGGTGGGAAACTTACTAGGACAAAATTTCCACAGAGGAGTCTGGAATATATGGTGTCGATCCCACTTGGGATTTCTTTGTGGATGCGGTAAAAGAACAATACTACCTCGTTGGCATATATGAGGACAAGTACATGAGATCTACCATACTGCAACAAGAGAGGGGCCAAGCAGTTCTAGAGTTCACCAATACCTTCCCTACCTTGCACACCAAGCTAGGTATCAAAGACTCCAAGCAACATTTGGTTCTGAAATACCGTGGGGCTCTACACAGATACATCCAGACTGAAATGGATTTTCTAGACATCTCATCAGTCGGTGCTCCTTATTGATATGTTGTTAAAATTGAGTAGAAATTTAAGCATGAGAACAAATGGGAATTCGGGTCTAGAAATCCGCAACAACCAAAGTATGACAAAGAAGGCCCTAACAAACAGTCTCTCGAAAACCAGTCCAAGACACAGGAAAAGAAGGCTCGATCAAAATAGTCGCTCAAAACAGTCATTAGTGGCTGAGATCAAAGACAAGGAGCCAAACCCTGATTCAGAATCTGATTCTAAAAATACTGGTAAAGGACAGATCATTGACGCAGACCCCATTGCTATTGTCATGACCGNTCACAGATGTGGGTGAAGGGGACCCCGCTGCATTTTATTGTTGATAGAGGAAGCCAGAAAAACCTCATCTTAGCAAAGGTTGTCAAACAGTTGGGATTGTTGACAACACCACACTCGTAGCCATACAACATAGGATGGCTTCGCCAAGGACGAGATCTTTGTGTTAGCCAATAGTGTTGATTATCATACAGTATCCAACCCTTCAAGGATGAGGTATTATGTGATGTTGTCCCACTGGATGTCTGTGATGTGCTCTTGGGCTAA
This sequence comes from Picea mariana, assembly GCA_032191745.1. Classification (NCBI taxonomy): domain Eukaryota; kingdom Viridiplantae; phylum Streptophyta; class Pinopsida; order Pinales; family Pinaceae; genus Picea; species Picea mariana. The sequence goes on along the minus strand of JASDQU010107445.1, from coordinate 51,254 downwards.
CCATATATGTGGAGATGCCATGTTGTTTATGATTCTCGACCCCATAGTGTCATTGTTACATTGGGGGGTCATCTCTATAAAATACCAGAGGTAGTTCCGACTACTGTTCCACCTAAAAAGTGTCACAAGGTAGTATCTCATACTGCAAAATTTAGCTTCTTCACAATCTATTCAAAAGGAGAACAAAAGGACACTGCAACCACTACAGCCTTGCCCCAAACACCTTCTATCCAACAGAAGAAGATTTACAAGGTTGCAGAAAAGCGCAAAGATTCCTTCTACACACTGTCATCTCATGTATCTCAACTTGTTGAATAGCCTCAACTTCAACATGTTCATGGCAGACTTCCACAAACTGAGCAGCGCGATGTCTCAAGCAATACAAGCAACTCACCAAGATGCAGATCCAACAAATGCTTTTCTCTCTCCCCCGAGAAATAGACACAATGGATACCATTGCTTCCTAAAGAGGGAGGATTGATCCAGGTGGATATCGTTGGCCACCCACCTTTTCCAACTGGCTCAAAATAGTTTTCTGACAATTTTGGCAATTTACTATTTTTAGCAGGTTTTAACTTCTGGGGCCATTTTGAGGGCCCAAATGAAGGTTTTTAGAGATTGAGGTTATCAATTTTATCAAAAGACATGATTGAGCCCCCAAAATTAATCTCCTCTATGATACCTTTCCAATGAGCTATCACACACCTAAAACGTAGATCGTATGCAAAAGTTACGACGTCGGGAAGTTGATGTACTCACTTACCCAAATGGGGGCCGCATGAATTTTGGCTCTTCATCTCCTAGGGTTAGGTTTTTGGATGTCTAGGTATTTTGGCATTCCTGATTATTGTAAAAAATTTCTTCAGAGCCTCATTGTAATCATCTTTTTGCAAATGCGAGTAGTCGTCACATTTCTTCTCATAGATAAACTGTCACCATTTTAGCGAGTCTTTCACTCTGTATTTTTACAGTCTCTGTACATTTATTTCATTAATAGAAATTGTGTATTACTCTATCTCTGTGTTTATGGTTTCATATATGATATATTTATGTTATATTTTTGGATATACGCGATATCTCTATACATTTCTTTATTATATCTCCACTCTCATTTCGTGCCGAAAATAATCTGGATCAGTGGTATCAGAGCAGGTTGCTTTTGATTGTTTTTTCAGTGCATGTCACCAAAGAGGTATGAGTATAGCAAGTTGGGTCTCAAGATTGTCTCTCTTGAAGAAAATGACTCTCGCACACCCAAGAAACCCTCAATGGAGGAATAAAAGAAAAACAATGGAGCAGACGATCCTATCAATCTATTGCTTGAGCAAGCTCTCACACAACAGAGGGATGAAATGATGGAGAATTTTGCCCACATCCTTAAATGCTTGTCGATAGAATTAGGCATATCTTCATCAAGCGGCCACTTTGGAGACACCTTGCCTTTCAAGGTACAATTTAATTTGTATATTCCTATATTTGAAGGACAGATAGATGCAAAAGCCCTACAAAAATGGTTAACTCTGCTAGAAGGTTATTTCTTTGTTCACAATTTTTCTGACAAAGAAAAGATCACCTTCACACTCCTTAAATCTCTCCCTCATTTTAAACATTGGTTGGAAACTTACTGGGAGCAAATTTCCACAGAGGAGTCAGGAATATATGGGGCCGATCCCACTTGCGATATTTTTGTGGATGTGGTAAAGGAACAGTATTATCATGTTGGAAACTATGAGGACCAGTACATGAGATGGACCACACTGCGGCAAGAGAGGGGCGAAGCAGTTCCGGATTTCACCAATACCTTCCATACCTTGCACACCAAGATAGGTATCAAAGACTCTGAGTGACATTTGGTTCTGAAATATCGTGGGGCTCTACACAGATACATCCAGACTGAAACAGATTTTCTCGACATCTCATCACTCGGTGTTGTTTATCAATATGCTGTTAAAATTGAGTAGAAATTTAAGCACCAGAACAAATGAGAATTTGGGTCTGCAAATTCGCAGCAACCAAAGTATGACAAAGACGACCCTAACAAACTGTCTCCCGAAAACCAGTCCAAGACACAGCAAAAGAAGGGTCACAGGAAGACAAAGAAGAACAGTGGAAAATGGTGTGATTTCCAAAAAATCACCTGGCACAACATCGATGAATGTCACTCAAAAAATTTGTTGGTGGTCAAGATCGAAGATAAGGAGCCAAACCTTGATTTAGAATCTGATTCTGAAAATACTGGTAAAGGACAGATCATTGACGCAGACCCCACTGCTATTGTCGCGACCATAGCAATTCAACTAGAAGAACCAACAGATCTTGAAGAGGGGGAACGCCTTTTTCATTCATAGATGTGGGTCAAGTGGACCCCGCTGCATTTTATTATTGATAGATAAAGCCATAAAAACCTCATCTCAGTAGAGGTCGTCAAATAGTTTGGATTGTCGACAACACCACACCCACAACCATACAACATCAGGTGGCTTCGCCAAGGACGAGATCTTTGTGTCAGCCAACAGTTTCGATTATCATATGTCATCCAACCCTTAAAGGATGAGGTATTATGTGATGTTGCTCCACTGGATGTCTGTGATGTGTTCTTGGGCCAACCATATATGTGGAGACTTCATGTTGTTTATGATTCTCGACCCCATAGTGCCATTGTTACTTTGGGAGGTCATCTCTACAGAATACCAGAGGTAGTTCCGACTATTGTTCCACCTAAAAGGTGTCACAAGGTAGTATCTCATACTGCAAAATTCAGCTTCTTCACAATCTATTCAAAAGGAGAACAAAAGGACACTGCAACCACTACAACCTTGCCCCAAGCACATTCTATCCAACATAAGCATATCGACAAGGTTGTAGCAAAGCGCAAAGATTCCTTTTGCACACCGTCCTCTCATGTATCTCGACTTGTTGAAAAACCTCAGCCTCAACATGTTCGTGACAGACTTCCACAAACTGAGTAGTATGACATCTTCAACAATACAAGCAGCTCACCAAGATGCAGATCCAAAATATGATTTTCCCTCTCCCTCGGGAACTCAACGCAGAGGATACCATTGCTTCCTAAGGAGGGAGGATTGATCCAGGTTGATATTGGTGGCCACCCACCTTTTTCAACTGGCTCAAAACAATTTTCTAGCAATTTTGATAATTTACTATTTTTAGCAGGTATTAACTTCTGGGGCCATTTTGAGGGCCCAAATGAAGGTTTTTCGAGATATTGGTTCTTAAAAATAGCCAAAATCATGATTGAGAACCCAAAATGAATCTCCTTGATGATACCTTTCCAACGAGCTATCACACACCTAAAACGGAGATCGTATGCAAAAGTTAAGACTCCAAGAAGTTGATGTACTCACTTACCCAAACGGGGCCCACATGACTTTTGGCGCTTCATCTCCTAGGGTTAAGTATTTGGATGTCTAGGGTTTTTGGAATTCCTGCTTATTGTAAAAAAGGTGTTCAGAGCCTCATTGTAATCATCTTCTTGCAAATGTAAGTAGTCTTCACATCTCTTCTCAGAGATAAGCTGCCACCATTCTAACGAGTCTTTCACCTTGTATTTTTACAGTCTCTGTACATTTCTTTCATTAATAGAAATCATGTATTACTGTATCTCTGTATTTATGGTTTCATATCTGATATATTTTTGTTATATTATTGGATATACGTGATATCTCTATACATTTCTTTATTATATCTCTGCTCTCATTTCGTGTCGAAAATAATCCGCATCAACAGTATCAGAGCAGGCTGCTCTTGATCGTATTTTCAGTGCATGTCCCCAACGAGGTCCGAGTATAGAAAATTGGGTCTCACACTTGTCTCTCTTGAATACAATCACTCTCACACACCCAAGAAAACCTCAATGGTGAAAGAAAATAAAAACGACGGAGCAGACGATCCTATCAATATGTTGCTTGAGCAAGCTCTCACGCGACAGAGGGACGAAATGATGGAAAAATTTTCCCACATCCTTAAATGCCTACCGATAGAATCAGGGGCATCTTGATCAAGATGCCACTTTTGAGGCACCTCACCTTTTAAGGTACAAATTATTTTTTATATTTCTGTATTTGAAGGACAGATAGATGCAAAAGCCCTAGAAAAATGGTTCGCTCTGCTAGAAGGTTATTTTTATGTTCACAATTTTTCTGACAAAGAAAAGATCACCTTCGCACTCCTTAAATCTATGACTCATGAAAAAAATTGGTGGGAAACTTACTGGGAGAAAAGTTCCACAGAGGAGTCTAAAATATATGTGGTTGATCCCACTTGGGATTTTTTTGTGGATGTGGTAAAGGAATAGTATTACCCTGCTGGCAACTATGAGGACTAGTACATGAGATGGACCACATTACGGCAAGAGAGGGGCCAAGCAGTTTCAAAGTTCACCAATACCTTCCATAACTTGCGCACCAAGATGGGTATCCAAGACTCCGAGCAACATTTGGTTCTAAAATACTGTGGGGCTCTACACAAATACATCCAGACTGAAATGGATTTTCTAGACATCTCATCACTTGGTGATGCTTATCGATATGCTATTAAAATTGAGCAGAAATTTAAAGCACCAGAACAAACGAGAATTTGGGTCTGCAAATCCGTAACAACCAAAGCATGACAAAGACGGCCCTAACAAATAGTCTCCCGAAAACCATTCCAAGACACAGGAAAAGAAGGATCACGGGAAGACAAAGAAGGACACTAGAAAATGGTCTGGTTTCCACAAAATTCTCTGGCACAACACCGATGAATGTCTCTCAAAACACTCGTTAGTGGCTGAGATCAAAGACAAGAAGACAAACCCTAATTTAGAATCTGATTCTTAAAATACTGGTAAACGACATATTATTAACGTAGACCCCACTGCTATTGCTGTGACCACAACAATTCAACCAGAAGAACCGACAGATCTTGAAGAGGCGGAGTGACTTTTTCATTCACAGATGTGGGTGAAGGGGACCCCACTGCATTTTATTGTTGATAACGGAAGCTAGAAAAATCTCATCTCAACAAAGGTCATCAAACAGTTGGGATTGTCAACAACACCACCCCCACAACCATACAACATCGGGTGGCTTTGCCAAGGATGAGATCTTCATGTCAGCCAACATTATCGATTATCATATGGCATCCAACCCTTCAAGAATGAGGTATTATGTGTTGTTTCCCCACTATATGTCTATGATGTGCTCTTGGGCCAACGATATATGTGGAGACTCCATGATGTTTATGAGTCTCGACCTTGTAGTGTCATTGTTACTTCTAGGGGTCATCTCTACAGAATACCAGAGGTAGTTCCGACTACTGTTCCACCTAAAAAGTGTTGCAAGGTAGTATTGTTGGATTACTGAAAGGGGGGCATGAATCAGTAATAGTGTAATTATAATCCTTTTTATTCAAATGTTATATCAATGTAGAATTATTATCCAATAATGAGCAGTAAGAAATAAACAATCACACACATACATAGTACACCAGTGTTTTACATGGAAACCCAAATCGGAAGGAAACCACAGAATGTTTTTTCTTATATGTCTTGAAGAATTACATTCATTGGAAGCACCAACTTTATTTATTTTCTAGCTGCAACTGAAAGGAGGCTCCAACTCTCTAGTTTCTCAGACTACAACCTGAGGGAAGCTCCAACTCCTCAATTCTCTGGCTACAACAAGAAGGAGGCTACAACCCCCAATGTTCTCCGACTACAAATGAAAGGTGGCTACAACCACCTGTCCTTTCCCCGTCCTGCCACCCTGAAGTAGAAGTAGAATGATGGAACCACTATCACACTATCACTGTGAGATATACCATTGTAAACTTGTACCAATAAATCTGAACCATGCATCAACCATGCATCAACCTGTACCTCAACATGTAATCAACCTATACCATAAGCAAGTGCATCAACCATGCACCAACCTGTAATCAACTTGTACCATAAAAAAGTGCATCCAACCATGTACCAAGTATGTACCAATCATGTGTCAACTATTCGTCAACTATGACTCATCAATATGTACCAACATCATCAACTATACACCTCATGTATGTGCGCCAACTCATCAACTACTTGTCTCAACCATGTACTCAACATGTACCACAACCAAAATCCCTCATCAATTTCATCATCAAAATATTATTTGTATCTCTATAATATACCTAGTGCATATGATCACATTCATTTAAACCTTCCTTGACTTTAAAAACA
>JASDQU010107445.1:14439-25949 GCA_032191745.1 Picea mariana | reverse complement strand
GAACTTAGGAGGAGCACATGCAACATATTCAATAGGTTTTGAGCACTCTGCGGCAACACAAGCTTTATGCCAACTTTGAAAAATGATATTTTTGCATGAACAAAGTCCAATACTTGGGATACATTATTGATGAGCATGGGGTACATGTTGATCCATCTAAGATCAAAGTCATCTGTGACTAGCCATCCCAGACCACACTGAAGGACCTTCGGACCTTTTTGGGACTAGCCAACTTCTATCGATGGTTCATGTTGGGATTCTCCCATATTTCATGTTCCCTCAACCAAGTGACCAAGGGAGGTGGTAGGGACAACTTTGTGTGGGGTAAGGAGCAGTAACGAGCATTCAATGATCTGAAGCATCGCTTGTGCTCAATTCTAGTACCCTCCTTGCCCCATCTGCAACAACCATTCGAGATTGAGACTGATGCATCTGACTATGCTGTGGGCGTAATTCTCACTTAGAACGGGCATCTAATGGCATACCATAGTGAGAAAATCTCTGATACTGTTTGGAAATACCCCACATATGACAAGGAAATGCATTCCATTGTACAAGCATGTCCTTAATGAAAACATTACATTCTAGGGAAAGAGACGATCATACACATTGATCACAAGCCTCTGTAGTTCATAAATACACAAGGGAAATTGTAGAACGGCTGCCATTAGAAGTGGTCCACCTACCTACAACAGTTCCATTTCAACATCAAGTGGGAATCATGTGGATACACTCACCGCTATGCTCCATTCCTGTGGACATGAAGCATCTAAGTGGACCCAATTGTATCAGAAATATATAGACTTTTCCACCACCTATCATCTCTTGGGTATAGGTGCAAATGTCACTGAACATTTAGGAAAGACTCTTATGCCACCCGGGACATCTTTTTGTTCCTACAAGCGAGATTGCAAATCTGATTTGAGAAGCCCACTACAGTCGAGTGGGAGGACATTTTGGCATAGAGAAAATTGTGGTTGTTCTTCATAAACATTTTTATTGGCCAAAGCTTCGACATGACGTCAACAAGTATCTCTGATCTTGTACTACCTGTGCCATTGCCAAGATAGCCATCAAGAAGCAAGGATTATACACTCCTATTCTTATTCCCGAGAATCCTTGGGAATCCATCTAAATGGATTACATGTCTGTCTTTCCGTCCACGAAGTAAGGAAATGATTGTGTGTTTGTGGTCGTTGATCGTTTTTCGAAGATGGTCATCCTCACATCCTGTAAGAAGAATGTCACAGTGGTAGATACTACCAAGATCTTCTTCAAATGAGTGTGGGTCCACTTTGGGATACCACATACCATCATCTCCAACCGATACAGCAGGTTCCTCAACACCTTTTGGTGGAGTCTCTAGTCTCTGTTGGACACCAAGCTCACAAAATCCACCGCTTTCCACCCCCAAGCCGATGACCAAAGATAGGTCGTCAATCCGATGATTGTGCACATCCCGCACATGTACAATTCTAATCATCCACGTACATGGGACAAGAGTCTCCCATATGTCCAACACAATTACAACATGGCTCTCCATAGTTCCACCGAACATAGCCCATTTCAAGTGGGTTTGGGATTCCAACCATTGAAACCCATTGATGTTGCACTTCCTCTTTCCACCGCAGAGATAGAATCTCCCCCTGATCAGGTTGTGATCGACAAAGACACCAAATTCATTGAGAAAATTCAGCAAATCTGCCAACAGGTCCAAGAGATTTTGTATAAATACAATGCTAAGTACAAGCAACGCCATGACCAACACAGGGTACCACAGCAATTTTAGGTTGGAGACAGAGTTTGTTTACATTTTTAGAAGGAGTGTGTCATCGAGCCCTATCTCAAGCTTCTCCCACTTCGTTATGGGCCTTACACTATCACCAAGGTTGTGGGCAGCAATGATTTTGAGCTCAACACTCCACCCTTCCTTGGTCTACATCTAGTATTCAATGTGGACCTCCTTTGACCATATTTTCCACCATTATTGGACACCTTCGAGATCGAATAACAACTGACACCAACAGAGCTCAAACCTGAATGCATGGAACAAACATCCATTGATCAGATAGTGTACACACAAGTTAAGGGCACTCGCCAACAACGGATCCAACTTTATTAGGTTGTCAAGGCAGGGAAACTCCTACAACAAGGCAAGTGGCTCACCCAGGGCCAAATCCAGCAGAAGTTTCCTCACCTGATGGGGGAACTCAATGCAATGGACCATTTATTCCTAAGGGGGTAGGATTTATCCAAGTGGATATTGGTGGCCACCCACCTATTCCAACTGGCTCCTCGTGTCTGTTTTATGTTCAACACGTTCTTTTGTACTGCTTTATAATTGTGGGTTCTACACTTCTGGGGTTGTCTGAAGCCCCACACATCCTCCATGTGGGTATAGGTGGCCTCTCTCCTAATCCAACTGGCTTATTTTGTATGCTTTCATGTCAACACATCTTGTTGTACTTCTAGGGTTGTTTTGGGTCCCTAAACATTGTTTTTTTGTCTTTCCATAATCAAACTATAGACAAAGTCAGAGTTTGATGGAAGAATGTGTAGTTCTCTGAAAAACCTTTCTAATGGGCTATCACCCACCTAAAACAGAGGTCATATGCAAAAGTTAAAACCCTTGGAAGTTGAAGTACCAAATTACACCAACTTTCCCATAGGGCCCACATGAATTTTGGCGTTTCACTTTCTAGGGATAGTTTTTTGGATGTCTAGGGTTTTGGAATTCATGAGTAATATCAAAAAGGCCTGTGGATCCTCATTGCAATCCATTCTTCTCAGACGGATGCACGTAGCATCCACGTCTATTCAAAAGAGATACTACCACCATTCAAGCAAGTGTTTCAGTTCTACAGTTTTACAGTTTCATCCTATTCAATTATTTAATAGAATATATTGTTCAATGGATATTTGTGTTATTCTTAATATCTATGTGTTTATTGTATTCAATCTTCTAATCAGTTCGTTTCGCTCCTAAATCTAGATCAGGTATACTGCAATAATTAGAGTTATATAAAACTCTCTGAGAATCTAGTATTCCTTGACATGTCAAAGCATATAGAGATGAGATATCACTTCATTTGATATATAGGATCCAAAAGGGAGCAATGAATATTCAGTATATTTCTGTAGATTACCGGGTTGTAGATATTATGACCAAACCCTTGGTTAAAGGGAAGTTTTTTTTCTTCAAAGACAAACATGGAGTGGTGCAAAATACCTTCCTTGCTAAAAGGGAGTGTTGATGTTTATAGCATCGGACGGGTATCTCCGCACATGTATAAGTGTCTATACGTGTGGAAGTCATCCAAATACTTCTATCTTAATACTTTACTTTAATTAAAAGAATTATTAAAGTAAAGTGCTTTAATTAGTGAGTTGAGTTTTATTTAATGAAATGCTTTAATTAGCATTAGTGAATTAAATGATAGTCATTGATCTCGAGTAAGGTGAGAAGTAATCTCAACCATCAGTCACTTTGAAGATAAGGGTTAGGTCATAACTAAGTCTTATAAAAGTAAGGCTAGGGTGAAGGAGAAGACACTTGATACATTGATACAAGGTAAAGAAGGAATTTTTCTCAGAGGATTGGATCATGAAGGAATTTGATTCAAGGAGATCTTGGATAGGTGGAGAATAACTTCCATATAGAGATTAGATTAGGGAGAAGACAGAACAGGGGTAGTCCCAAGTGGGTTTTAGCTGATTGGAGCCGCAACATTAGGGTCGCTACATACAAATTTTCGTGCAATCTTGGAGTGTGTGCACATGGTTTTTAGTGGAGACAAACACATATGCATATGTTTTCTTAAAGAAAGGTGCGTACATCTCGAGAAACATAAAATATTGAGGTTGTACAATAGATGAGGATTTGATAGGGTTTGCATGTACTATCTATAGTTTTCTATATTTCTCTTTGGGCCATTTTCCTAGGTACGAGAGCCCTTGTAATATTTGAATTTATTTGAATGATAAACTTAGTTGATGTGCATAATATATTTGTGTATTTTGCATGAGATTTTTGGTTTCTAGTACTGCTTCCACTATCTTTATTTGAGTTGAATATTCCAACAAGTGTATGTTGTTTTGTGAGATGCTAATTTGATTTACAATAAGGAAATAACTAGATAACAAGATACCTAAGTGTTGGAGTAGGGATTTCAATAATGTGTGAGTAATGAAGGCTAATGTGGCATCCACTCATTACCATGGTGGTCAACAAGGTAGGTCAACTTGTGGGAGACATAATTTATGCATACAAATTCTGATCGAGGTGATTTTCACACCATTAGAAAGTTGTTGGTATGTAGAATAGTGTTGAGGGGATAAGATCTATTCTTTTTATCCCAAAAAGTGTTGTTTGATGCCTCAAAATGGATTTGGAAGGTTCCAAACTACAAATCTCCAAACTCGGACATGCCACTAAAATGGGCTTTGTAAGACGATTGCTCCAATTTTTTCACCAAGAAAATACCAACACAGATGATAAATTATATGATGATCCATTCCAAGTCACCTTATTGTTATTATAGAGAAGGCAATGGCATAGCATCAAAATGGGATATATTGGAGAGAAAGGCCTTTGAGAATTACATGGTAAAGGTATGGTTGAAGCTATGTCAAATTTCTCATGTGATTTCAATTTCTATGAACATTGTATACATGGTAAATAGAACTAGATAAGATTCTATTTGATGCTATAAAAGAAAAATGAATGTTAGAGTTGATACATAATGATGTGTTTGGACATGTATTTGTTCCCTCACTAAGTAAATCTATATACTATAGTTCATTCATAGATGATTTCTTGAGGAACAGATGGATGTATTTCTTCCAAAATAAATCTAAGGTTTTTTTTCAATTTAAAGAGTTTAAGGTCCTTGTAGAGAACCAAATATAAAGAGAACCAAATATAGAAGAAACTAAAGTTGTCCACAACAAATAATGGTGGAGAGTTTTTTAAGAATGAATTCAAGGAGTTCTATAAGAAGTATGTTATATTAAGGAAAAATGTTTCTCCATAAACACCTCAATAGAATGGAGTTACAAAAATAATGAACAAAATGTTGATGGAAAAGGCAAGGGGCATGTTTAGTGGTACAATTTTAGCACAAGAATTTTGGGTAGACACAATGGATATTTCATGCTACTTCGTAAATTGATCATCTACATCATCATTGGTTGATACAACTTTGCATAAGCCATGGACTAATAAAAAAAACTTTGTTAAACATATGATAGTTTTTGGTTGTGATGCTTATGTGCATGTTCAAAGGGAGATTAGATAATAAAGATAAAAAAAATATGGCATTATTTGTTATAATAAAAAAGGTATAAAAACATTTAGTCCCTAGTGTGGATGTTGTATTTAGAGAAATTAAAATTATTCTAAAATAGGAAGTCAACCAAGGGAGGAAGAACCAAATACAATAGAAATTGAGTTGGAGGGTGAAGAATTTGACTCAACATAAGAAGTTGATGAACTYGAAGAGGAAGAAATTCAAAGTCTTGTGTTGAGGAGATCAATTTGGGAATGAAAGAACCAAGAAAGGTATACCTCACTTGATTTTCATTTTATTTTTGTTATATTTATTATTGATGATGATCATAGAACGATGAAGAAGGCCATGGTTGAAGAATGGATGCCTTGATAAAAATGAGGCTTGGGATCTAGTCAAGTTGTTGGTTGAAAGAAAACTTGTGGGTAGAAAATTAGTGTTTAAGTAGATGTTGAATGCACAAGGTAAAGTAAATAAGTACAAAGCTTTCCTAGTAGCAAAGGAATATTCCTAAGTGGAGGGAATTGGTTTTGGTGCATTTTTTTTCTCTTGTTGCAAAATTAACTTCTATTAGATTTAATGTCTATAGCTATTTCTTTTGATCTTGAATTATATTAGATGAATGTGAAGACAACATTTCTATGTGGGGATCTTGAAGAAGAAATCTACATCAAATAGAGAGGAGGTTTTGTAGTAAACTAAAAAAGGCACTAGTTTGCATTGAGCTAGAGAATTTCTTGCATGGATTAAAACAATCTCCAAAAATGTGGTATCAAAAGTTGGATAGTTATGTAGTGGTACTTGGTTTCTTCATAAGTAAAGTTTACCATTGTGTGTATTCCAAGCTAGTTGGTGATCATTTTATATATGTGGACTTGTATGTTGATGATATGTTGTTAATTAGAGGAAACAATAATCAAGGATGTCAAAAATCAATTTTCTTTTGATTTTTTAAGAAAGATCTTTGGTGTTGCAAATTTTATTTTGGGCATAGAAATTATAAGAGATTACGAAAAAAAACAAAACTCTAGTTGAATCATAGAAAATATGTTTAGCAATATTGTAGAGCTTTAATATGAATTAATGTAAAATGGTGAAGGTTCCTATTCTTATGGGTGTAAAGTTGTCTACAAAACAATGTCCCAAGACACAGAGGAAGTAGATGGCATATCTTGTGTTCCCTATGCAAGTGTTATTGAAAGTTTAATGTATGTTATGGTTTATACTAACCAAATATTTCCCATGTAGTGGGACTTTTGAAGAGGTGTATGTCAAAATCAAGGAAGGAACATTTGAAAACTATAAAGAGGGCTTTTAAATATTTGCATGGCACTTCAGGTTATGCAATTTTCTACCAATGAAGACTTAGACTTCACAAAGAGATTTATATAGAATACTTTGTTGATGTAGAGTGGTTTGAAGATCTTGACTGTAGAAGACCTACACATGGTTATGTTTTTAACCTATTTGATGGAGCAATCAATTAGATGAACAAGAGGGAGGGTGTGACAACTCAAGTACAATTTTTCCATCAAAGAACCTTACTTATCATTCAAAGAGAAAGAATATTGATGTACGGTATCACTTTGTTAGGGACATTGTTGAACACCACAAAATGTTGTTACCTTAAAAAATGTTGCATACTCATTGACAAATTTGTTAGTAGTGAAAAGTTATATTGGTATAGAAAATCAATGAGCATTGCTTCCCTGAATATGTGACCTTGCAAAAAAAAACAACTACTAAAAAAATGTTAGAAATGTGTTATGTTCTTTGCATATAGATTGTACATTCATACACTAAGTGTTGCATGTAGATTGTACATTCATACACTAAGTGTTAGTTGTAACATGTAAACTATGCATTTATCCATTGATATTAATTGGAGCTTAACCAATGGTTTTTGGTGCATTGTAATATAATTGTGCTTACGAGATTATGATTGTATTGTGAACAATACAATCCACCTTAATCTTCATAAATAGAAATTGTATGTGAAAAAGAATATCGCACTGTTAAAATAAATTACATTTTTCACCAAATTCTTATTTACTGCGAAATTACAATAAATAAATAAGTCGATGAGAACAATGAATGTACACCTCTTTTATGACTAGAATTAAAAAGAGGAAAAGTAATTATTAAATTTCTGTAAAATTGTCCTTCCAATTTTTCTTCATTTCATTTAAATTTGACGAGTTCACCTTTGCTAAAATTCACCATCAAACTGTTATCTTTTCCAATAAAAACAATTTAACTTCCCGTTGTTTTTGCTGCACCAAAATGAGTAATTCATTAAAAGAGGATCAATTTCAAAATTAATATGTAGATGCATGAAACCATTTGCAAGTGCAAGTCCCGATTACTTTGATTTCGATTGAAATAGTGGTATGTTAAAACTACCATCCTGATTCGTATTTCAGGAATTTATAATAAAGGGATGTGCACTAACTTCCAGCTACTCCATAAGGACCGCTAACTAACATCTAGCGGCGCAATACGGACTGTCCACTGACCAGTTACCACAACTCCTGGCTGCCTAGTAATACACGATAACCCCCCAAAAATTGTTGTAGGCATTAACCTAATATCAGACAGCTGTCAGGGTTTTGGAAAGGGCTGTCAAACCATCCTGTTAATTTGGTTCTAAATTCGGTTGTAACTATACTGTAAGTTAGAGTTTTATCTTTGTGATTGGAATTTTTTTTTAGGTTTTGAATAATTTTAAGGGCATTTTGGTCCTTTTTTTTTTATTGTTTATTTAATTAGATTTGGAATTTTGTTAGAAATTGTTGGATATACAGATTTGAATGGTTAAGCTTGTGTCATCTAAGAGTCTTATGAGTTTTTCAGCATGTTGAATCTATTTATAATTCAGAAATGCAAATTACACAACAAAAATTTCCAAAAAAAAAAAAAAAAACTTAAGATATTTAAACAACCAGATTACCTTAAGTTACCTTAAAATATTTTAAGACAACTTATCTCATCCATTTTTCAAAAAATATCAGAACTCATGAAACTTTGACTTACAGTAAAAACTAAACTCATTGGAAATGAGACAAAAAGACAGAGTAAGGAAATAATAAATAATAGTAGTTATCATAATATCAATGCAAAGTGATGTGAAGTGACTTAATAAGCAATTTAATAGATTTTATTTATTTATTAATCCGATAAAGTTATATTTTAATTTATTTATTTTTTACAAAATTTTAATGAATTAGATCATTTAGAAAGATGTAGTTTAAAGGTTCTTAAAAAAAAAAATGGCATTTTTTTTCACATTTTTTACCCAAAATCTTGTCAAAAATTTAGAAAATTGCATATTTCATGGTTGAGATTACATATTCCAAGTGTCATGGAATTTTTTTAGGGAGCTGAATGGATATATGCATTTAAAAAGGCTACTTGAGCAATGTAAAGTTGTGATTTGGCCAACAATTTTGTTGTCAATTCCAAAGTCAAAAACTTGAATGTTTAGACTACTCCATTTAAAAATAAGTTAAAATTACTATGGTCAAAGTGATTATTCTTAGATTGGAATATAACTTATTCCAACATTATTTTTTAAATTAATATGAAATTGAGTTTGTTTACTAAAATCTTGTGTTTTGGTCTTTTTAGTAGGGCTACATAAATTTGTAAGAAATCACCATTTTCTATGGTTTAAATTGCATTTTTAAATGTAAAAATGGATTAAACATCATAAAAACCAACTCAATTAACCACTCAAATTTACAGATCCAACAATTTCTAACTAAATTTGAAACAAAATTAAACATAAAATATCCCCCAAAAAAAAACTAAAACTTAAAACAATTACACTAATACTTTACACTCTCTATGTTTACTAATTAATTTACTATATCATTACCAAGTTTTTACTAAGTTTTGTAAACCTAACCCTTTATAATCCATTAAATTAGCCAAAGAAATAAGTAGTGAAACTGTGAAACTCAGTTAACATGTTCTTTATCGAACTTTTCCAAGAAAAAAGAGCTCGGGGGTAAAGATTAAATTTGCATCGATCTCAAAACTCTTTATATTATACTTTTATTTGAGCTTGCGCCATAAATACCTTGAGACTGATACAACGAAACCAAAATCGTTGAAACCAATAACTACAGAATTTAAAGAGTAGCCGAACTGTTTCATTCGCATTTATGGAAACTTATCAGATACAGACATCATCACATGTGCACAGCAAAAAGCACTGAACCATACACGCGTTCTTCACTTTTTGGCCCAGTGCATTTATGGGTATATCTTCATCTCTGTACTGGCACCGCCTATATATACTTCTTCAAACCTCTCATCTCTTCGAACACTCGTAGTTTTGTTTCTGTTCTGCTTTTAGTAAGAGACTTCGGCTTAAAGATGGCGCAGTCCGTGAGCGTGGAGATAGATTTGAAGGTTTCCCCTCAGAAACTCTGGGGTGCCATTCGGGATTCTGCAAGCTTATTTCCGAAGATAATGCCCTCTCATTTCAAAAGCATTGAAGTAATCGGAGATGGCAACGTTGGCACCATCCGCAAAATAACGTACGGAGAAGGTATGAAACAAGGCTCTGATTTCCAAAAATCTTAATCTTTTTTGGATAGTTAGCTGAGTTTTCAAATTTACAGTCATATAATGAGAAGAGGTTTCAAAATCTGTTTGGTTAACATTTAAATGTTCCAGTTATTATTTTTCGTTGAGAAATTTATTTCACTGATAAAAGCAAGCTAGGTATACTTTATTACTAACGGTTGGTTTTATGTCACTGGGTAGTTGTGTGTGGGCGAGAAATATCAACCCTGTGAATGCTGCGGGCCGTCTGAAAGCAATTAGAGGGCCTATACACCACCTGTCGTGATTAAAAGTTTTATATATGAATTCCAATATGTTTTTAATTTGTAGTTTAATTAAGGGTATATCTATTGAACATGGGCACAATTAATGATCTTTTAATTATAAAAATTAATCTTATGGCTAGCAATTGAAGATGCTGGCATATTCTTAGTAGTCCTCCTAAATCAATGAATAAGATTTTATGTTCATAACTTTCTTGCATTTTTTAAAGCTTAGGTTTCCTTGTTTACTTTTTCACATTTATTTAATATGATTAATATTTTACTGCCATTACCAGTGATTGCCAAGTTTACCTAATTAACAAAGATTAATATGTATAAAACACCTCATTGTCAAGTTATGTTGCTTCATTTTTGCATTTGCTTGGTGGGCTTTGAAATTGTGGGAATGAAAGTTCACTTAAAGTTGAAAATTGAAGCCTTAGTATTTTATAGGTTTTAGTTGTTGGCTTAGTATTGGTTGTCTTCTCAGTCTAGCCACTGTTTGTGTTGTCCAAATGGGCAGAGTTAAATAGTCTGCAAAGCAGGCCATTTAGAGCCTCTTTCATGAATGGAAAACTAATTTTTTCCATGCCAAAACTCTAAAGTAAACTCTAATTAGGGTTTGTAAATGAAATAAGTCTTTCTACTTTCATCGCTGTTTGTGTTCTCCAAATGGGTAGAGTTAAATAGTCTGCAAAGCAGGTCATTTAGAACCTCTTTCATGAATAAAGAACTGTTTTTTCCAAAACTCTAAAGTAAACTCTAATTAAGGTTTGTAAATGAAATAAACCTTTCCGCTTCCATCAGCCACAATCATGTGGCTTAGTTATCACTAATATATTTAATATATTTTTGTTTCAATTTTTTTTTTTTTTTTTGGGCTTTGTATATACTTATTAGATCTATGGTGATCGGATCTATTCTGTTTTATTCTTTTATTTTCAAACCCAAAGTTATGGTACAGGAATATAAGAAAAAAATTCACTGTTGGTTGCAGCAATGAAAGGGGCAACCCATGCATCCGAGAAAATTGAAGTTTTGGACGAAACAAATATGACCGTTACTTACACTGTGATAGAGGGCGAGATTCTGAGCATATACAAGGTCTTCAAGCCGACCTTCATGCTACTTCCGGGAGCTGATGCCAATTCTTGCAGACTGAGTTGGACAGTTGAGTTCGAGCCAGCAGGCAACGTAATTCCCCCATCAGACCCGATTAAGGAAGCAGCAATCAACACATTTAAGGCTGTGGAAGCATATCTGCTGACCACGGCTTGAGTATCAGATGGACGGAACTATATCTAGTATAATATAATAATGGATCACAGTGTTGATTGCCAGAACCTTGTCTTCCGCAATCTCTTTGAGAAAGGAAATGGTTCCCTGC
>JASDQU010107444.1:46540-69795 GCA_032191745.1 Picea mariana | reverse complement strand
TCCCAACACAGTGTTCTAGAAAACCAACCTCTTCTTCAGAATTTTCACGATGCCTCATTCAGAAAAAACCTTGTCTTGGATATCTTTTATTAAATTCTTTTCTGAGCAGTGGAATGAAAACGAATGGTCCCACTAGTTGAAACTCGGTGCCCTAGATATAATGCAATGGATGATTTTTCCATTTGATTCGAAGTTTGAATTTTATCGCGAGTCCCAATTTGCCTCCTCAAGCCATTCATGGACATCTTGGTAATTTGGTCCAGAGGCATAAAATAAAAAATGATTTGTATTATAGATTTTTGTAAGCTCCCACATGTATGTTTGTCCAAGACCCATGTCACCACACTAACCACAATTTTCCGACACAATGTTCTTGAAAATTGACCTCTTGTTTAGAATTTTCACTATACTTCATTGAGAAAAACCCTTGTCTTGGATATCTCCCAATAAGCTCTTTTTCAAGAAACCAAATGAAAATGAAGGGCCCCCACTAGTATTAACTCGGTGCTCCAGATCTAATGCCACTGACGATTCATCCATCCGAGCCTTGGTTTGATTTTTATTGTGAATTTTGATTTTCCTCCTCAAGTCATTCAGGGACATACTGGCAATTTGGTTCATGTGCATAAAATCAAAACCGAGCAGAACAATAGAGTTATGTAATCTCCGAAATGTTTATTTGGACAAGGCCCCTGCAACCATGCTACCCACAATATTCTTGAGAATCAACCTCTTTTTAAGAACTTGCATTGTGCCTCATTGACAAAAACCCTAGTCCCTCAGACCCTCCAACAATTTTTTTTTTGAGCAATGGAATGATATAATATGGGCCCCAATAGTTGAAACCCATTACCCCTAATCCAATGCAACTGACATTTCATCCATCCAAGTCCTGGTTTGATTTTTATCGCAAGTTCCAACTCACCTTCTCAGGCAATTTAGGGACATGTTCACAATTTGGTTCGGGGGTATAAAATCCCAAGAAAGCAACTTAACAGAGTTCCATAAACTCCTCCACATATATTTTTCCAAGTCCCATGTGAATATGATACCCACAATTGACTCGCACACTATTATTGAAAATCGACTTCTTGTTCATAATTTGCAGTATGCCTCATTGATTAAAAACCTAGTCCAAAAGATCCTCCAAAAAATGATTTTCTAGGCACCGAAATGATTCAATGAAAATGACACTTCATCCATATGAGTCCCTGTTCGAGTTTTATCATGAGTTCCAACTTGCCTCCTCAATCCATTCAGGGACATGTTGACAATCTGGTCTAGGGAAATAAAATCTGAACCATGCACCATAAAAGAGTTATGTAAGCTCCTGCATATTTTTTTGTCCAAGGCCCACGTGACCATGATACTCACAATCACCCAACACAATGTTCTTGAAAATTGACTTATTGTTAAAAATTTAGACTATCCCTCATTGTGAAAACCCTAGTCGTTGAGATCATCCAACAAAAGTTTTTTCGGACAACAGAATGACAACCAAGGGGCCCCACCAGCTGAAACCTAATGCCCTAGATCTAATTCAAGCAACAATTTATGCATTAGAGTCACCCTTTTATTTTTATTGAGTTGCAACTTGCCTCCTCAATCCATTCAGGGACATGTTGGAAATTTGAGTCGGGGGCATAAAATCCAAACCGAGCAGCATAACATAGTTTCATAATCTCTCAAACATATATTTGGACAAGGAACGCATGAACGCAGTACCCACAATATCCTGATACCACGTTCATGAAAATCAACCTCTTTTTTCAAAATTTTCACTATGGCTCATTGAGCAAAACCCTAGTCCCGAAGATCCACCAACAAATGTTTTTTAGGAAGAAAAATGACAATGGAGGGGCCCCACTAGATAGAACTTGATTCCTTGGATCCAATATAAGTGATGGTTTGTCCATCCAAGTACCCGATTGATTTTTATCGTGAGTTGCAACTTGCCTCCTCAAGCCATTCACAGACATGTTGGAAATATACCTAAACCTAAACCAAGACCATTACATATACCTATACCTAGAGCTAAATGATGACCTATACCTATACCTATACAAAGACATATACCTACACCATTACCATGACCTATACCATGAGATAGATCATGACCTAGACCATGACCTAGACATTGGCAAGACAAGGCATGGCAAGGCAATGTCTAGGTATAGGTCTACGTCTAGGTATGCCAATGGTAGGAAAGGAAATGCAATGAAAGGTAAGACAATCCAAGGAATGAAATGATAAGCCTAAGAAAAGATATAAATGACAAGGCAAGGAAAGGTTTAGGTCTAGGTCTAGGTCTACATGTTATATCTTGTTAGAAAAGTTATTGAGTTGAAAGATTAGTTTTTATGTCTTTGATTTTAAATAAGGCCTTGAAGTTATGTTATTTTTCATGCAATCCAAAACAAATTACACATCAATAGTTTGATGAGACTACACCATAAGAATGGAACATAAACCTATTTAGTGATATCCCTTTCTATGTAAATCCTATAAATTATGATAATCCATGTTTGACATCTATGAAGATACCTAAGATATATGAATAAAGAGATTATGTAATGACATTGAATTCTAATGCAAGTATTTTATCTAATATAGATGGGATAAAAAGTTGTAGAATTACATTCTTAATGAATTGTTTGATTGTAATTTTTAGGTATTAAAGTTTTTTATTTAGTACAAGCGTTATTTTTTATTTAAAAAAAAGGGTATGATACGTGAATGTGATTATTTTTTAATTAACTTAACTTGAAAACAAATTCTCTCTAATGATGAAAATAACTGTATTCTTACAAATAATTAGTCTTATGAATATCAAAATGAAAGTACCGTTTAGATGAATTTTGGTTAGCCAAGGAAAGGCAAGGAAATGCGAGGAATGAGATGGAAATTCAAGGAAAGGCATGGCATGGAAAGTCAAGGAAAGGCATGGTATGCCAAGTCAATGGAAGGAAAGGCATGGAATGACAAGGAAATACATGGAATGGAAAGGAAATTCAAGGCATGGAAGGAAAGGTAGGGAAAGAAAAGGCATGTCATGACATGGTATGGCATAGAAAAGCAAGGCATGACTTCGCAAGGAGTGGATTGGCAAGCCAAGGAATGACATGGGAAGGAAAGGAAATGTAAGGTATGACATTGATTGACATGGCATGGAAAGATAATGCAATGAATGGAATGACATGGCATAACAAGGCATGGCATGACAAGGAAATCCAAGGCATGGAATGGAATGGAAAGCCAAGGAATGGAAAGACATGTTATGGAATGGAAAGGAAAGGCACGGAATGACTATCAAGGAAAGGCATGAAATGATATGGCATGGTAAGGCAATTCATGGCATCGCATGCCCTGGAAAGGAAAGGAATTCCATGGCATAGCATGGCATGGAAAGGAAAGATATGACATAGCAAGGCAAGACATGAGTGGAGGTTCAAGTTTTTTCTAACCTCTCACATTAGAAACAAATGTGCATTCCTAGAAATGTGGACACGTTCTTGCCGATGCATGTTCCTATTCACCCCATTTCCACTTTATTGTCTAACAACTTTGTGCACTCACCCTTAAGATAGAGACTCCATTTCCTAAATAGGGAAATACCACTCTTCAAGTTAGAGGTGTAAATGGACATGCCAAATAGAATGGGATAATTATGTCAATGATTGAAAGTACTAATAGAACAATGGAAAAAAATGATTGTTTATATTGCATATTTTCAAATGAAATAAAAGACCGATGTGTAACAAAATTCATGCACTTGCTTGAAATAAAATATGGAATAGCTCAATCTATGTTCGATGAAGTGAGAACTCTTAGTATGGAATATAATATGAGGTGTATTAGTGAAGTTTTATCTATTAATATTCAATGAGATGCTTCTCATTTAGTTAGCAAATGATGATTGATCTTATTTCCTAGAGTTACTATATATTGACAAATTTGCAAACAAAGTTCAGTTATTGCTTATGAAATTAGTTAATAGACATGGAGAATTGAAAGATGTAATGTATTCATTTAAAATAACTAAGTTATGGGTGTTATAAATTCATCATATTAGGTGGCTCTTTAAAGGGAAGGTCATGGAAATACTTTCTAATATTGTTCCTACTTTGTGAAAAGGATGGGAGTTGAAGAGAAAAAAATGTATGTGTTGGCAACGATATTTCAACTCCAAATTTTCATCAATTTACTTGTATATGTTTTTATTGAGTTAAACCAACATGGAACCATGTTAATTCTAGATACCTCATGTGTTTAGAGGGACCAAACCCTTTGAGTTGCAAAACTTTCCTTAATTTTTTTTAATTTAAAAATGTTTTCACCTCAAGAGACTTGATCCCTCTGGGCACATGATAGATATGGAGTTAATATGGATCTACGTTGGTTACACATACACACACAAATATCCTTCACACTCAACAACAAACCATTCAAATGTTTTAACCATAAGAATTTCTTTTACTTTCAATTGCTATATTGAAATATTTTTCTTAACATTGACATTAAAATCTTTGCTGGATGTTTTTGAAAATACACAGTGTAGGAGGTTTTGAAATGTCCAACGTTTTGAGAGGACACTCCACCCTATGATGAGGAACAAATTTATAGGATAAATAAAAGAAGATAACCATTTCAAAATTGAGGTGACACTTGAGACTCAGTATTAAATAACTTTTGTGAAATAACACTAAAATAAACAATGTTTTTATGTTGATCAAACTACACAAATTAGTAATAAGAGGAAACCGTGAAGGAATAAATACATGTAATAATAATAATAAATAAATAAATAGAGTGGGATAAGAGTAGAAACAAGCGTATAAGATTGTAAGGGTATAAGGGTGTAAGAAAATGAACAACCAAATGGGGGATTGAAATTATTAGGGGGAAAAAGTTAATAAGGGAGAACCAACATGGTCGAGGAAATGTATGAGGGGCTTCCATGATTGGATGCGTATGTAGTCATCCTTTCGATTAAATCTATTGCGGTGTTTTACAATTTCCAGTGCTTTATGAATGATACAGGAGGAATAATAGTGCACTGGAAAAAAAATGGTTTTGTCAAAGAAGATAAGGTGGTTAGATTTGAAGGAGTGTTCAAGAACAATGGACTTATGGCCAACATTGAAATGATTTTTTTTTTATCAATGTTTTGTTAAATGGCACGTGTCAACTCGATACTAAGGATTGAAGGAATTACACATCTCCCTCATCCTAAGATATAGAAAGAATTTATCTGTGGAAAGAGAATTGTTTTCCTTCCAAATACCTTATGTCTCTCTCTATATAAATTTGCTATAAAATTATTTTACTTAAGGTGGAAATTGAATTTTTTTATCTATCACCGACATTGAAATGATTTTGTTTTATTAATATCTTTTTTATACGTCAAGTGTCAAATCCATGTTGAGCATGAAAGAAATTACATATCTCCATCATATCTGGCCCTCCAAAGAAACTTTAGGTAATAAGTTGAATCAAAATATCCAAGAGGATCATGTTGACATTACCTCTATTGGCACTACTTTATATCTTACTATTAACATCATTTGTAAATAATATTTAGGAAGCATATTTCTGGAATTTGTAGTGCGCGTATGTCTTTTTCAATCAAATCACAAGTAGAAACTCTTGAGTTTGCAGATAGAAAAGGTATGGTAAATTTAGATCGAGTGAGGTTTGAAAGTTTTCCAAAGATACAAAGATTAGGGACACTAGATTATTGCATTAGTTTCAAAAATGGTTTTTTATGAAAGTGGTTGAATCTCTAGATAAGAGGTTCACATATTTAACTATATTTAATGCTATTAATATTTTTATTCCTAGTAGAGACTCCTAAAAAAAAATATGGTTGAAATGTTTACATGAAAAATTTTGTATTGGTGACTCACTCATTAGGGATATTATTAAATGTTTGGGTGGAATTGTTAAATTTCTTTTTACTGTTTATAAATCATACCTAAAAAATCATATGTTTAGAGAATGGGATCTATATGGAGGTGAGTATGTACCATTTGAAGGATTTCCCTATTTGATGTGATTATCATAATGTATTCTTGTTATTCGAACAACTACAATAAAGGTTTCCTTCTCTGTGCACAAATGATGCTCGAACCCTTCAGTGTTCGTGAATAAAGCTGCAAACCTTCAATTCTTCTTCCTCCTCGGCTCGAATACTATTTGTTGAGCCGGTAAGAGAAACGACTCTACAGTGGAGAGTAAAGAAAATGGCAGTGGAGAGTAAAGAAAATGGTAAATAAATTCGAGACACACATCACTTTTACCTGGTAAAACCCTTAGCAGGAAAACAACTAGTAGCAATGGAAACCAGTAATTTTATTCCTTGAATAAGGAGATTATATATGCTCACGAGTAGACTTACAATCCAATTTTTAATATTTCTCTATACGCTATAAATTTATAATCACAAATTATTTTCTAAAGAGTGTTACAATATCTTACAATTAATTTTTTAATATTTCTCAATAGACTATAGATTTATATTCACAAACTCTAAAGAGTGTTACAATATCTTACAATCCATTTTTTAATAATCACAAATTCTAGTGTTATAATATTTTACAATCCATTTTTAAATATTTTTATATAAACTATAAATTTATAATCACAAATTATAAAGAATATTACAATATATTTTAGCTTTTTTCATTAATGAGATGTACAATTAACATACAAAAATTACATAAGAGTTTAAAGAACATTGAGTTTTATAGCTAATAATGCTTTGTAATATACTTTGAATCCAACATGTCATCATATAAATACACATAACAAACCTTTTCTTATATAGGTGCCCACCAAAATGTTTAACTTTTTATTTAAAACCTACACTCATATTTAAAACATCAATCAATATTTAAAACATTGATTATAATGTGAATGACTTAATTTTAACATTTTTATTACTAATTTACTACATAATTTACATTTAAAATTATAAAATATATTTATTATTTATTTTTATTAAAATTATATTTTATTTAATTTGTTGTTAATTAATTTTAATAGTATTAAATTTGAAAAACTACTACTTTTTTTTTTTTTTTTTAATTAAATACCTTTACATTAAAAAGTATTATACTACTTAAATTTAAATTACATTTGATTATTCAAATTTAGTTACTTCATATTTTGATGACATCCAAATAATATATATAATATTTTTGAAAAATATAAATATTTATACCTTATTTTCCCAAAAAAAAAAATGTGACTTTTCATATAATTTTGTACCTTTTCATTAAATAAATATAATATTTATTAAATTTAAATTACTTTTAATTATTCAAATTTAATTACTTGCTGTTTCCATGACATGTAAATAATGTATATAATTTTTTTAAAAACTATAAACATTTATACCCCACTTGCCCTAAAGACTGTGCCTTTCCGTCTTCGTATATCAGCAGTTTATAATTTATTTTGTGAAACGCCGCCCGACACATATTCGTACACGTATACAATGCAGTCTCCTTCATGTAGATTGAAGAGTTCGCCTATGTGCACAGTAAACAACAATTGTTTTATTGGGGTGTTGAATAGTCTTAAATTTTTTAAGACATTATTAATTTTGTTGAAAGGAAAAAAAAATAAGTCACATGTTTTTATTTATTAAGTTTTATTAAGTGGAAGGCGTTTTTTTTTAAAGGGAAGGTTTTTAAGTACTTTGTAGTTTGTCCATTTTGTTTATCATATAGATTGTTTCAAGTCATAGTTTTAGATGTCATAGTTTTTTTAGGATTTGTAATTTTTTCAGTTCGGATTAATTCAAAGTAAGTTTTTCTTCTGAGTTATTGTTTTGGCAGGTTTTCACGCTATGCTATTTTAAATTATTGCCTAAACCAAAATTCTAATAGATTTTGTTGATTTTCTGAATATTTGAATTAGTTTAAAATGGGACAAAACGTGTGAAATTCTCAAATATTTAAAACTTTGATTCATATCACACTCAAACTACCCTTAAAAATCTGATGGAATTAAGACCCATTTTTTGACATAAAAAAAATTTATTTGCTCCCAAGTTAACTTACTCACTTGCCTTCCCTCATAAGGAAGACATTGATTTCGCTTTTCAACAGGTTGCAGGATGACGTTGATGCAAAACTTTTCACTTGCCTTCCTTCATAAGAAAGACATTGATTTCCCGATTGATGTGTGGGGCCTTCAACCGGTTGCAGGATGACGTTGATGCGGCCTTCAACTGTTACTGAAAAGATTTCTGAGAGGCCCTGGATTCAGCGCTACGACAAGGTGAAGCATACCTATTGGTTCATGTGGACTCTCGCTATTCCCATTAAAGAATCTGCAGTTGCTGACTACAACGCACAAGTTTAAGAATGGAAAAAGATTATAGGGTTAAAAAAGATTATAGGGTTAAAATTTTATACGTATCCAGCGTTTTAAACGTATATGTTTTGGTTTTTTTAATAAGAATGGAAAGACATAAAAATATTTTGTTTTTTTCAATATAAATAGGAAAACATAAATTTAGATAAATCACAATATTTTATAGTTTAAATAGTATTTTTAAATATATAAATAAATTCATTATGTTTAAAAATATTTAGAACATTAAATTTGAGCATTAAATTTATATAGATTTAATCACTCAAACTTACACATCCAAAAAAATTTCACCAAATTTTTAATAAAATTAAACAAAAAAATATCATAAAATAAATAAAAATAAATAAAACTTTTAAACTACCACATCTCACAACACTAATGTCCTTCTATGAATTCGATGGAAAATTTGTACGTATACATTCCTCCTTTTAGATCAATTGATAATAGCTTTGAATATATTTTTGTTTAAGTTTTCCTGAGCATCGCATGAATGATTATTTTATGAACATTATCTGTAATTGTGTTAGACAGTTTTGAGTGCATGTTTATAATGTGAATCATCTTTGTATTATTTTTTAAGGGATTGTAAATGGTTTTTTTAATCATTATTAATTGTATTTTTTTTAAGGAATTGTAAATGGTTTTTTTAATCATTATTAATTGTATTTTTTTAAGGGATTGTAAATGGTTTTTTTAATTATTATTAATTGAAGGTTATCCTTTGCTTTCTATCATTTTAATTTATCACATAAAAATGTTAATTTTTGGACTGTTTAAATGATATGGTGTTTTATTAGTTATTCATTATATATACATAAACTTCTTTCTCTACTAATATTAGGATTTTTTAGCATTGTATAAAATGGTGTTTTATTAGTTATTCATTATATATACATAAACTTCTTTCTCTATTAATATTAGGATTTTTTTAGCATTGTATAAAAATGTGTGAAAACTATATTATATTAATATTTTAAAAGCATTTTCAAAATAAATTCCAATATTTAATAAATAAGTTGAAAGTCCATTTTTTTTCATTGATTATTCTTAATCACAAAAATCCATGTGAATTAATTACCAACCCATGTTTTATGAAAATTGTTATGATGATTCAATAATTTTTTAATTTTAATAACTTATCTAATATTTCAGTATCCTCAATTTTGATTTTGATGGGATATTTTGTTTTTTTAAAGTAGGCTACAAGAGTCTTTGTCGAGATTGTTGTAATTTATATGAACAGTGTGGAGGGATATTCCCGTTCTATCAATATATATTTTTCCATATTCACAAGAGTTTTGGTAGACAAGTCCATGGGATTGTTGAAAGTTTTCAAAAGCTTTTACAAAATGTTTAAAGGAGAAAACAATGTAAATATTTTTCATTTTTGTTTGATTATTATATTTATGTGTAGTACCTTAAACATAATGGAAAAAGATTTTATGTTTTTCCTTTTCATTTGATTATATTTTTGTGTAGTGCCTTAAACATAATGTGAAAGGGATTTATGTTCTTCCTTTGATTATATTTATGTGTAGTGACTTAAACACAATGTGAAAGGGATTTATGTTCTTAGTTTGATTATATTTATGTGCAGTGACTTAAACACAATGTGAAAGGGATTTATGTACATATTTTTAATCATCTTTAATATTTTTATTTTTAGTAAATATTATTATTTTTTTTAAACGATTGTTTGAAAAATAATTTTAAATATTGAATAAATAAATAAGTTTGAAGTCCATTACTTTTATTGATTATTCTTAATCATCCCAAACCATGTGAACTAATTATTATCTCATCATGAGTATGCTTTTTATTAGTGTGGTTGTGAAGATTCTATTTTTTTTTCTTATAATTTCTTTAATTTTTAGGTACATTGTTAATACATGCATTGATAATAATTATTATTTCAGATATGATGAATACAGAATTGGAGTAACAAATCTAAATGTGTGTGTGGGTCACTATATCTTTTTTTATTTAAATAAAAATCCATTTGCAATAATTAATTTTATAAAGTTAAAATTTAAATTTTAGTGATTGTAAATTTTTTTTAGTAATTAGTAATGATTCAAGTTTGTTGTTGTCTTTTTATCATTTTAATTTGTCATCACAAAACTAAGAATTACAATTTTTGGGAAACATAAATGATGTGATGTTTTTAAGAGTTATTTGCTGATTAAAACTATGGCTCTAGACCTTGTAGAAAAACATGTGAAGGTTTTTTTACATTGTAAAATAATGTATGTGGAGTTTTTTTTACATTGTAAAAGAATGTATGAGAATAATAATAATAATATATCATCATCTTTTAAACTTGAGCGATTTCTCACCGAACCGGTTATATTTTATGTCTTTAATTATCAAAGTACATTTTATGTCTTTAATTATCAAGGTACGTTTGATCTTTATTGTAAGGCCCTTTAATATCTTTGTATGTGATTATTAGTATTTTTGTACGGGATTATCATATGAAATTGTCTACTTTTAGGATTTGATTTCTTTTAGTTCATATAATGATTTGTTTAATATTTTTTATTGAAATTTTAAAATTATAATTTTATTTAATTAAAAATACAATTTTATTGATTAGAAAAAAATGTAATTTAAGATATTTTTTAATCTTCTAAATTTTTTCATAAAAAAAAAAATGTAATTCATTCAATAAAAGTGTAAAGGTTTTACTAAAAACACTTTAAAAATAGATATATTCTAAATGTTATGATATTAAAAGAAATATAAATGTAAAAATTCATAGTTAATATTTATATTATTTTTATTTTCTAAAAAAAATCAGTTTTTTTTTCTTTTTAATATTTTTTATTTTCTAAAATTGTAATTTATTCAATAAAAGTAAAGTGCAAAGGTTTTACTAAAATGTAATGACCCTTTATTTATTAATGTGAATAATTTCATAAATAATCCTAAAAATTAGCTAAATTATAATTAATTATTATATAACTTTAATTAATTATATGTTATTAATTAATTTTTTTTTTTTACTATGATTATCTCAAGTATGATTAACTCTTTAATTAAGGGTTAATGAATGATTAATTATTAAGTGAGTCATTAATTGATTAAGTATTAAATTAAAGGTTTTAAAAAATGAAATATAATGTTAAATGGGTTACGTATCCGGGTTACGTATCCCATAAGGGATAACGTAACCCATACGTAAAAGGAAAATATTTAATAAAGGATAAGACCATTAAATAGAAATAAATGGATGGATAGAGACATTAATTAAGGGATAAGGTGTTTGGTGGAGGAGTGAATGTGCGAGGGCGATGAAGGAGGCATAAGGGAAGGAGAAGGATTATGGAGAGGGGGAGATGGATTCATGCATTGGACGAGAGGGGAAAATGGGGAGTATTGGGACAAAGTTAGTTGACAGTGGGATTTACAGTGCACCGGGGCTGAGGGGTTTTGGGCTCGGAGGGGTAGGACGTCCATTGATGTCCTAGGGCTAGGCGAACTAGTCGGTAGGGTGGTTGTCTTTGGGGTGTCTTAAGGAGCAAGCTGCTACGGATAGGTTCAAGCGAAGGGAGCGACAGCATCAGAGCGAGGTATTTATATTGTTATGTAAATTATGCAAATTGTTATGTAAATTGTGATTTTATTTATTGAAATATGGGAGTGAATATGTTAGATTGAGTAAATTTTGAGTAAATTTCAAATTTACTGTTCCATTTTAATTCAATGGTAGTTTAAATCAAATGAGGGTCTTTACATAAAAACACTTTAAAAAAAGATATATTCTAAATATTATGATATTAAAAGAAATATAAATGTAAAAATTCATAATTAATATCTATATTATTTGTATTTAATATATATATATATATATATATATATATATATATATATTATATTTTTTTCTTTTTAATATTTTTTAATTTTCTAAAATAATTGATTATAGCAAGTATATGAATTATATTTTAGGTAGGTGATGTATGGGTTATTCCTTTATAAAAAGGAAAATGTGACAAGTTATATCTAGTAACAATCATATAGTTAAATTGTTTTGTTCAAAATAAAGAATAGTTATTAGTTAGTGTAGACTAGAATGACACCATATAGATGATTAAAATGATGTTTTGTTGGGTAGCATGTTTGGTGTCCTCTCCACCTAGGTTCAATTCTCTCGAAGTGGACATGTTGACTTGTTTTGTGATAAATATAGAAGGCTAGACAACCCCTAAGATAGAGGTCCAGTCTAGTAGGATATCGAACATGGTAGTATGAAGGTTTTCATTTTTTTAATTAAATATGTTTTAAATTTTAAATAAAATAAATAATAAACATGTCATAATGTAGGGTGGGAAAAAGGTTTTAATATAAAAATATGTGTAATAGCATATTTACATAAAATTCTTATTAGCCTATAAAATTTGGACCATGATATTGGCCGAGAAAATTTGGGCCATGATCTTGGATATAAACTATTATTTTTGAGTGGTCTACTAATCATATAAAAATTGCACTCTCTTTTCCCTCACTTGAATTCGTAGTCTATTTTTCCCTTACTTACTTTTAGTCATTGATTGTCACCATTTTGTAGTATATTTACTCATTTTTTTATCATTAATTACAACCATTTTGTAGTAAATTTAGTATTTTAGTTAGTGGGTAAATTTTGTCATCTTGTAGCATATTTATGAGTTTATTTAGTCATTATTTTGTGTCATTTTTCCTTGTATATTTAGTCTGATTATAAAGCACTATTCAAGCAATGTTTAGAACAATGAAATTTTATTGTTAAATACCCTATAATGAAGCTTTTCTTAAAAAAAAATCTTCTTATGAAATATAGAAGGAGAAAGAAAAAAAAAACGGTGTGGAAACTAAGACTTCCAACACTGAAGGTTGCTATGAAACCCTTATTTTTTGTTTGGGAATGCACTGGATATTGGATATTGTTTGAATCAAATAGGAGAATGATTAAAATGATTAATACAATGAAATAATATACTTGAAAAATTTATCCTCCACACAATTTGTTTGTGATCTACAATAATCCCCCTCTAGTTTTGGCTCTCCAAAAAAATCCACCCACTCTGAAGTCTTTGTTGATAAATGTTTGTTGCAAAAATCTTTTGGTACATTGATCATAAGCATCCACATTGTTTTCTGAATTTTTAAGTTACATTTTTGGTGCGCTACACTGTGCGTAGCATACCAATGCGGTGTCTAGGTATAACATAAAAATTTATTTTTGTAATAAATTTCAAAGCATTGATAGTAAGCGAACATTAATTGTTTAACTTGCTTCAGTCGGTGCGGAGGCAATAATAGAGACCAGTGTTCGGTGCTTCTTTGAATTAAAAGAAATAGTGTGTTTTGTTTATCCACGTGCATTGGTGAATCTTTATATGATGAAGTGCACCATCAAGTTATAAAATTTATTCAAGATTAGTTTTGAATTTAGACTGTTTTATGCTACCCAAGATGATTGTCTCGGCTCAAATGTTGGAAAAAATGAATTATAATATCAAATGGCCAATTCTTTAGATTTCAACTCATTTTGTATATTTCGAAGTCATTCGAGTTCTCTCATGTCGATTGTTGTATATCTAGATTTGATTGATAATTCATTTATCTCATTGAATTTATGTTATATATGAAGGTGTAGTTGAATACTTGTTCATTGAATTTTTTAGGATCAAGATTAAGGATTGAGTTTATATGCTCGAGATTTCCGCGTAGTCCCAAAAATATGCAAGCTCTTATCAGGAGAATGATACCAGAAGAAAATGTTTGACGAAAATGGACAAATTATTTACCCTACCAATCCTAACATGCCATCTTCCATGAAATGTATGCCATAGTTCTTCCTTGGTAATTTCTTCCATGCAATTTCAATTTCCTTTTTTATCTACGAAATCAGAGAAGAGGCCGACAATTTGGAGTATTGAGTTGATAGTGATTGTGGAGTTAGCCTTGAAGAGTTCTTTGAAGTGGGTTGTCCCTTCCTCCACAATTTCTGAAAATGATGTGGCATTGTTTCCATCCCTTATTTCAATGGAGAAAATAGAGTTTGAGGCCTTCGTTTGGTTGGAGAAGTGATGAAAAAATTTAATGTTTTCATCCCCCACCTGCAACCATAAGGCTCTTTAGTCTCCATTAATTTTCTTTGTTGAGAAGAATGAATATATGAGTCTTTTCCAAGAGCTTAATTTATTCCTTTTGTGCCACTGAGAAGGGGAGAGAACCTTCATTCACTTGCCAGGATTTCAGCTTTTGTTCAATATGAAGGAGAGCCTAATTTTCCTTTTTTTTTTCCTGAGTTACATGAGATTGCCACTTTATTATCCTTCTTGATATTTGTAAGGAATTATGGAGAAGTTAATTTTGAGAGGGAAGAATTGTATGGAATCCAATGAGATTTTATTAGTTCAATAAAGGAGGGGTCTTAAATCAGGTGGAATTTAGTTTAAAAGGCAAGGGAGGATTTTTAACTCCATAAGATAATTCCAGTATGAATGGGTTATGCACTAATCATGCCCAAAATATACCCATTGATGAAAGTGGATGTTTGACTATAGAAAAACTTCAAAAAAAAGAAATATGTCTAGGAATTTAGCCACCCTAGAATCCCCATAGCACATATTTCGCTAGGTGGGGGTGAATTTTTCTGGTTGAATATCATACAATCCAACCTCTTCCAATTTGTGGATTAGGAATTTTACAAGAGGGTATATTTGTGCCAAAGGGCCCCAAATTTCTCAGTCCCCTAAGTTGAAGTTAAGGTCACATCCATTTAGCACCCTGTCCGTTTTTTTGAGTGGTGGTCCTATATTTTTTGTCCAAAAGTCCTTTCGATCAAAATAAGGGCCATACAAATTTATACATAGTAAGTCAAAAATTAGATATGAGGAAAAGATATGTGTACTGAGAATATAATGTAGCCCAATAATTCTGTAATTTGTATGAGAATCTCTTCTAACCTATTATTAGATCGAGAGACTTCTTTGAAGCATCTGTGGCCAACAAATACCAACCAGGAAAAAGAGATGAGAGAAATTTAATTTTTTTATTCTCTGTTGACATTGTTTATTGCAGCATCAGGATAGAGGGATTATGCATTTGAACAATCCTATGAATGGACAAAAATTGCTCAAGGGTTTCTCAGCCCTTGAAAATTAAGAGACAAAACAATCATTAGTGCACCTTAACAAGGGAAAATTCTCTCAGGCCCCAATTAAGGATTTTTGTTTACCAAGTTGAACTTGCAAAGTAGGTTTTTGTTGTGCCAAAGAGAGGAATCATTTTCTTCTTGTATGCAATCCTTTTTTCCCTTTTGGGGGAGTAATTGGGAATATTGAAAAGGGATCTTAGATTATATTTTGGGGGAGAAGGGATCAATGGAGGAGCATAAGGAGGAGGGGAGGGTTGTAGGTGATGGAGACTTAACAGGGGGAAGGAGTTGCGAGTTCGACCAAAAGGTTAAGAGGGACAAGGGGTATCAAAGGGTCCTCTTCAGAGCAAGACAATCCTGACAGACCCAAAAGGAAGAAATTTATCGATTCTTTCCTAACAATAGAAGGATATAGAGAATTAAACAAATCGATACCCAAATCTATTCTATATTTAACAACTGATTATATAGTATTTGGATTACCCGACGTATTTTCAAACGGTATATTCGTTGTTGCTTCTGAACGTTGCATTGTATCAATCTATGAATCGCCTTGTGACGAGTTGTGAGGTGAATGTACAGACAAAGAACTCAAAGTTATTTTATCAATCTCATTATTTTTTGGGTGTTTTCAGAAACTTCTTAGCTCGCATGTAGTCCTTTTCTAATTTCCAATAAATTTGGCATCTCCCACATCTGAAGGGAATTCCTTCGTAATTCAAGGCTTGATTGTAAATCATATCTTTATGTTGAATTGTAATGGAATCCGCCAACCCCGTGAGAGATTTAGTGTGATAAAGATGTTAACCATCTCCATGTACCTAGAGGATCTAAATGAGTGGTTGAATTCATAAAAAAAATGCATTCCCAATTTCTTTGAAAACTTCTTCCGGCCAAAGAATCATTGGAAATCCTAGAAATGTAACCTACACTGGCGTGATCTCGACCCTCCTAAGATAGGATGGAAATCCATTATCCAGCGTTTTAGAAATAATTCATGTGCACCAAAACTCCATTTGTTATTGAGTATTTTTTCTACATCCTCTTCTGATCCAAAACTCCATGCTAACAAACCTTTGGCCAAGACCAAGATCATAGTATCATATCCTAAGGATTGAGAGAAAGTTTGAGAAATATGTTTCCTGAGCATATACATTGAAAGTCTCATACCGACAAAACGTCCCACTAGAGCCTGTTTTTTCATTTTGATGATCTCATGTAATCTGGAGCCTTCTCCCAAGACTAAGTTGATATGACTCTACATTTTCTTAATACATTTCTTTTTTTTTCTTTTGTCCACCATGGTGTCGAAAGAAGGCACAAAAACATAGAGTTTTTGAGGGATGGATGCATGAGAACTCAACATTCATTTTGTCAGTTTATGTCCGATAAAACCTTCCCCTATGGTAGTCAATTGTTGTCGAAATACATGTGTATCCTCGAGTGAAGGAAGATCCATAATCCTAGGATCTTGACACTAAAGTTTAGAGGGTCTCGCTACACACCAGTCGTCGAGAGGTACATACTCTGAATCCTTTGCTATAGAAATGACATGCTTCTCATCGGAAGAGGATGATGGGTTGATAGGGGCAATTGAAATGGTACCTTTTGAAAATATTTAGAGGAAAGAAGATTGGACTAGCCCATGTAGGGTTTTGAAAATCATCAAAGTCGTTATTAATCAAATGAATTACCTGCAAAGTTCCATCTTCCAAAGTTGTGAACAATAACCTTTGATTCGATCTAACTGGCGGCAAGGTCCAAATAGATTTTACGATGGGCGTATCCTTGGAGAAATCCAACAACTCTTCATCATCTTTGTTTGTGAGATATAATCAGTGGGAAAAGGGTATATGGAAAGCATAGATAGTCGAGTTAACATGTGTGCTAGAAAACGATGGGGATTAACCCTATAATCCCTTAAAAAGCATCGGTGAGTGACCTTGCAAAAACTCTAGATTTCCCCTCCATTATAGAAATTCCTTTTAATAACCATATTTTCTCAAAACTATTATGTGTATATATAAAAGTAATTTGGTATGAATGAAAGTATGTATTATTATAAATGTTAAGTCAATTTCTATTAGTGTGATAACTAGCACAACCACATTTAAAAATGTGGCTAATATACGCCGAAAGGCATTATTCATCATTGATAGAATATTATCAATAAATTTTTAAATATAATATTTTTTATAATTTTTTGGGGATAGCTTCTTCGAGCTTATAAAAAAGCATTTTTTGTGATAGAATGTTTCCAGGTTGAAAACAAGTCATTACATACACTTAGGATAGAATGTCATTAATTTAATCTCATCATAAATTTACACCAAAAAAAAATAATTGAAACACATCATAAAAGATGGCATCCTAAATTTACACGAAAAAAAGTGTAATTAAAACCATCCTAAAAGAATTGTTTATTTAAAACACATCATGCATTTATATTTAAAACACACCATCATAAAATAATTGTTTATTTAAAACCCATCATAAAAGAACAGTATATTTAAAACACATATAAACAACATCTATCATTTATAAACACAACATATACATAGTATATAACAACATTATGTATATAAAATAAGTGTATGTCAATTTAAATTCACGCAGCATACAAAGTTTATGATTTTACCCAAATAACTCTAACCGTAATTTAACTCGGATTTGCAAGTAAATATGAAAATATTTGTCTGGTTTCAAATGGAACCTTTGGTGGTTTCCCTCATGCTGCCATGGGTTTTTAAAGGCGTCTTCCCTCATATTTGTGGCTTCGAAAAGTGACTTAACCTTTTCATTTTGAAGGTAATGAGTAGCTTCCAATAGTTTATCTCACACAATAAGTTTAACCTGCGAAAAACAAACCGTAATAAGTTTAACCTACGAAAAACAAACCTCAGACTTCTGTTGATTAAAACCTTAGAAGCTTCCAATAGT
This sequence comes from Picea mariana, assembly GCA_032191745.1. Lineage (NCBI taxonomy): Eukaryota > Viridiplantae > Streptophyta > Pinopsida > Pinales > Pinaceae > Picea > Picea mariana. The sequence goes on along the minus strand of JASDQU010107444.1, from coordinate 51,329 downwards.
TTCTCTCACACAATAAGAAAAGTCTAACCTGCCAAAAACAAATCTCAGACTTCTGTTGATTAAAACCTTAGAGAAGAAAACATCGGACTTAAAACCCTAGAAAAACAAACCTCTGACTTCTATTGATAAAAACCCTAAAGAGTATTGTTACTGTCCTAAAACCTTGATATTGTGTAGAGAAAAAGCATAACCAAAAATTTTCAGTTTCATCTGGGAGAGGGCTTTCATTTTCATTATACAGATCATCATACAGTAAAACTAATCATAAGGTAAAACGAATTGTAAGGTGTGAAGAGTCATGAGTACATGAAGCTAACATTAGATGAAATCAGGTAAGGGGTAAGTGAAGTAGATGGGCACATCCAACTAACATCTGGTAAGGTAATTGGATTACCTTACCAATTGAAATTCTTGATAATTGAAATTCTTCACAATTAATGGAAACGATTAATTGAGACTGACACAAATCATTAATAAATGAAATGTCTACGAGTATATGAAACTTGTTATCCACGCAGCCACAGGAACCTGCCTATGCACCCACCCACTGACAATAATTTTTACTATTATTCATAAGTGAAGTAATTTTGAAATTTCAAGTAAGAAATGTACATTTAATACAGTAAAATGAGAAAAAGATAATATTGAAGTAATTTGGTAATTTCAAATAAGTTTGTTATCATTTGAATGTGGCAATTATATGGTCATGTTATCGCACACTTTGTAGCTAGGTCAAATGGATAGAAGGTAGAGGCCAAACTGGCGTAAGAGGAACCTACCCCACCCAATCTCACCACAATGGGGATGTTCTTTCTATTCAAGGAGGTTAGCCCAGGGGAGACATCCCCAGTAACCTATGGTTTTGAAGAGGCCAAAGTATAAAGGTCAAAGCAAAAGTTCCTCCTCACAGGTTACCACCAAGGTCAGATAGTCCAACTAAACAACCAATAAAGAAGTGTATGCCCAAATGAGAACACCTTCTCTGAACAAGACAATAGCAAAACAATATATGCAGGCTATAATTCAATGGGTTAGTACTTCATGTAACTATATGATATCAATATGTAAGCAATGCAAAACAACAGATATTAATGAGTTCAATGTTTTATCAATATAGCAATGGAAAAATATCAATTCATCAATAACTATTGAGATGATGTAGCCAACAATGTATTTAATCACTCCTTCACTCAATAAATGCTCTTAACCATCATCTAATTGCTTATCAAAGACATATGTTGTGTCAAGATGGAATATCCAAGTATGACGTCAGCCTATTTAGGGCTAGCTAGTTAGTTAGGGTTTCAAATTTAAAAGTTTTAATAACTTGTTTGAGCACTATCACTTCAACGTTGTGGATCTAATATTAGTGCCTAGGGATAGATGGACTCAATTAAGGAGAGAACGCAAAGTTGAAGGGATAAGAAACTAAGGACGAGAGGGAAGGGTTCTAAGGTGTTGCAATGGCAGGGTCGTAGAATCAAAACCCTAGGGGAAAGAGGCTTACTCTGGTGTTGTTTAAGCAAGGCCTCGTGCTCTTTCCTCCTTTCTTAGGTCAAACTTGGCAAAATGGCTAGCATAAAGGATAAGTTAGAACAAGAGAGTGAGGTGAGGGAGAGTGTTGCAATGGCAAGTCTCTATCACAAAACCCTAGAAGATTGACGACCCTAGGTGTAGATAACCTAGGCCTGGGATGTCTCCTCCTTGTTAACTTCTAAAAGCACAACTAGCACAAGGGGAAGAAGTTTAAAGAGTCTAGCAAAGGCTAGACTCTTCCTTCCTTCTTCAATGGTTGAATATTTATCTTTTAGGGAACATGAAACAAGGACCTACTTGTGTTCTTGTCACCTAGGGTTTTTAAATCAACAAAATTATAATAAATGCAAGAATAAAAACCTACAACCATTTAATTAATAATTTTTGCAGAAAATACACTTACATATCATGAAGAAATAGGATTGCAAATCCTAGTTGTAAACCATCCTTCAAGAGAAATGCCAAAATATGCCAAGAAAATCCTTCCTCCAATAAGTGTGCCTCATATAAAAGACCAAATACCCAACAAGGGCGCAAAAAATCAGACCTCACAAGAGAGTGAGTTGTGTGTTCCTTCAAAATGAGGGAAAGACTCCTCAATATATATTGTATTATGACCTCTAATTAAAATTAGGTCATTAAAAATATTCGACAAGGCTACAAACCAAAACTATATTTTTTTTACATCAATTTGTCAAATCAAAACCCTAAATGAGCAAAAGATGAGACGTCAAGCCCTCTTGAGGGAGACGTTAGGCCTTTTTGGGGCCAGTGTAGCATCCAGAAACCAGACATTAGCCCTCCTTGGTCTCTTCCAAGATTCCACACATGTCAATAACCCTGTCCATTTGTCATACACTCATGATGATGTCACAAGCTTCCTGGTGGCATCCTGGGTCATCTAGGGCCAACGTTTCACTACAAGTGGGTCAACCCCCCTAGGTCTGGCTCAACGAAAGTGTCCCTGATGGAACGTCCTTATTCTTCTCAAGTACCCAAGATCAGTCAAACACTATCCTGTCTCTACCCCTGATGAGGTCCCAACAACCATCTGATGCACTCTTCAGCCCCATGGAGGTCCAAACTAATCATCTCCCCATGTGTAACGATCCAACTGGTGCCTGTCTGTCGAGCATGGTCCTGCACATCAAAAACTTCGCCCTCCATGGGCTCATTATTCACAGGGATCATAGCAATGTCAATCATGTTTCATCATTAATGTTATCAAACATATGGATAAAAACCTTGATATATCATTCAATAGCTCAAAGATATTACAAACACCTACAATACAAAGCAGAAGAAAAAGACAAAATACCCTATTGGGCTAGTATCGATAAGGAAATAAAAGTCTCCAAGGGGTATCATCCAAGCCATGTAAAATGGGGTGATGCAGTCAAGGGAAGTCCAGACATACGGGTAGAGTGAGAGACAAGGATGCATGATATTACCTGTGGGTGCCTTTGTAGAAGTCGAGCTGTATGCGTCATGGAAGCAATTTTTTCCAAGCCCTTTATTGCCTTTATTCTTTTCTTTTCTTTGTTTGCTTTTTATTTATTTTTTATTTCAAGGAATAACTAGACGACACTGCCTTGGCTTGGTGACCAGAGCTGACATTGTTACCCACAAGAACTTTCATAGAGATGAGAAGGTTGGCTCGTGATGAGACCCCCTTTGCCTTGGCAATGTAACCAAAGGTCACTGGACTAGCGTGGTGACTAGATAGTGGCAATGCCATACTATTAGGTACCCATGAACATAATAGGTTGGCTCATGATGAGACCCCCTATCCTCTTGGCTAGGTCTTGTTTTTGTTATTTTTCTTCGGGTCCCTCTTGTTTCTTTGTGAGAGGCTTTTTATTTCCTTCTCAAGGATCCCTGGTCGAGGCATCTCTAGGTTTCATTTTTTATGGCTTTTATATTTTACCAACTACTTTTACATTCTAGGCCATTAACCCTTTCTTCCCATGAGATAAGGTGCAACCCCACAAACAAATCATCCTACTGTATGGACTAGGGGAATGGGACAAATCAGTGGGAGATAAGATGAAAAGTGATGATATGATGGGAGAATACGATGGCTCTTTAGAAATCCCCATGGTGGCAAACCAAAACCTATGGGTACAGGCTTGCTAGGACACCCTGTCAATCCCCCCAACCATGGTCAAGTGGGTTAATGTAATATCCAAGCATTCGTTAGAGAAAAAAGGAGTAAGATGCATATATCTGAAGGTTATAATGAAAAAAAGTGACACATACCATGATACCCGAACCAATTACCTCATGGAGCAAGAGCCTTCTCCGATACAAGACCAAGTCGATGGTGATGGATGTTGTTGCTGCTGACAAGACAATTATGATGAAAGAGAAGAAAGATGGGCCCTCCAGGGCCATGCTCAGGTCAATCCTTCTCTCTATACTCCATGTCCAGGACCTCTGGGCCTCTAGACATGATCTCCTAGTTATCCCATGAAATCAGGGATAACATCTGGCTCCAACTCGAGGACATGTGCTCATCGTAGAGCGCATGAGAACCTCAACATCTCTGGAATAACCTGCAGAATTTCTCAACTCGATAGGGGAATCAATAAAAAAGATGGGATGGTATTGCCACCCTACATATATAGGCATATATATAAAGCAATCATAAATGCAAATATAAAGTGAAGTTCTTACCTGTACTTACCTGTGGGTTGGATGTTGGTGTAGTCAAACAACCATTGAATCCAATCGAGCAATGTCCCGTGATACCTACCTTTGTGCTTCATCATAATCCAAAATAGTGATAAGTCAGGCACAAAAACAACATGGGTTAGAACATGTATCAAATCATCGAGAATCACAAAGTATAACTCATGGAGGCGCGTGGGAGGGAAAAAGTGATCCCACTGCATACTCTTAGGAGAATGCTCAATCCACCTCAGGAATGGATTGTGAAAGGTCAAAGGTTCAGGAGACTGACTCGAGGAATATGAATGCTGGAAACCTTGGACATCTTCACAACTTGAGACTCAAGGAGGGATTAGAAAAAACTGAAAGGATGATTGGCCATTCCTAAAGGGGAGGTTGGAAAACTTTGATAATAGGCTTCTTCTTGAGGCATTCAAATTTCCCCTAAAATCCAGAATGAGGTTTTTCCTTACAGGAGACTTGGGATAAGGGACATGTTTCCAAACCACACCCTTAGTGACATATCAAGGTAAAGTGATCAAAAGGGGGTGGAAAATCCTATCACAAGCATCATGTTTCAGGA
>JASDQU010107444.1:6923-38292 GCA_032191745.1 Picea mariana | reverse complement strand
AAACCTTTTTCCCTAATTCATTGCATTCCCCTCACTCTCTCTCCCAAACTCTCCCCACTTTTCTTTATTTTCTTCTATCTTACCCCCCTTTCCTCTCATGCACCCATTCTTCTCTCTCTTTCTCTACCCTCTCTCTTTGTCTCTCTCTCCATCACTCTCACACAATCTCTTTGTCTTCCCCTCTCCCCCTCTCACACTCTCTTTCTTCCTCTCTCTCTCTCTCTCTCCACCCTCCTCTCTACAATATCACAAGGAAAGAAATGGCCTTCACCTAGACATTTAAATACCTAGAACTATACATAGACATAGAAAGACCTAAAAATAGAAATACCTATACCATGACCTAGACCTATATATAGACAATGACATAGACCATGACATAGACCTAGATCTATACCTAGAACACGACATATACCAATACATAGAGATAAAGATAGACTTATACCATGATCTGGACCTATACCATGCCCATGAATTATACCATGACCTACAGCTTGGCCTAGACCATAACTTATACCATGACCTATAGCTTGACCTAGACCATGACCTAGATCCCCCTAGCTCCATCTAAGCCCATGGATACCATATATTTGATGATTAACCCCCTTCACACTCGATCCTTATCTGCACTATGAATATCCCTCTTGTTAAAGGCCCCACAACCCTTGCACCCACATCTTGGTGCTCTAACCATTTCTCTATGCTTCAAAAACACTTTCAATCCTGATCCCTTAGGTAATAGTTGTCCCCAAACCCCTATGCATATTCATTTATAAATATTTTTGGTATACAATAAATGTTATATATGTTGCATTAATATCTCACACACACTCTTGTGACTTGAAAGATTTGAGCTTGTGCACTCATCCCTTCCCAACATGAACATGTGTGTATTCCTATAATGCACATGTGCTTTAGTGCACACATGTTATAAAAACATGTGCATATTCTTGCTAGGCAATTTTGTGTGCCAAGCACACTCATAAACCTCATTTATCTCAAAATCGCAAACAAGCTCGATATTTGCATGCAAAAATATCAAGATCAGATAGGTTTTTGTTCTTTTTTTATTGATGTTTAATTCATAGACAATTTTGTGCTATTGCAAGACAATTTTTGAAAGAATTTGAAGACAAATTTGTCCAAGTGGAATTGAAATTGTTGGTTGTTTCTTCTTGTGTAATAGAGAGACAATTTTTTCCAATTGGAATTTTTAGTTTTATCTTCTTGTGTAATACCAAAACAATTTTTTCCAATTTGAATTGTTAGTTGTGTCTTGTTGTGTAATACCAAGAAAAATTTGTCCAATTGGAATTGGAATTGTTAGGTGTGTCTTCTTTAGCAATACCAAGAAAAATTTATCCAATTGGAATTGGAATTGCTAGTGGTGTATTCTTGTGTAATACCAAGACAAATTTGTCCAATTGGAATTGGAATTGTTAGTTGTGTCTTCTTTTGTAATACCAAGACAAATTTGTCCACTTGGAACTGGAATTTTTAGTTTTTCCTTATTGTGTAATACCAATATAAATTTGTGGTGGGGTTATTGGAAGACATTTTTTCTCTTTAAACAACGAGAACCTACGGAATTGAGGTAGAAAATAATGGAGGAAAGAGAAACCCATTGAAAAGTTATAAGAAAAAGGAGAAAAGACAAAGTTATGTATGTCAAAGCATAGGCTTTCAGAAGAGGGCAATCCAATTTCTAGTAGAATATATGCCATTGTTGTTTCTCCTCCATCACCAGAAGCAAAGAACAAGAATTTAGTAGACGCCATTCCAATAAGTATATCATAAATAAAAGTTGTTTTTGAGGACTAGATGATGGAGGATTTGCTTGGAGCTAATTATTGGCTAGCACGTTTCTTAGAGGGAAAGAAGACCCTCATGTGATCAGTAATAGACTTCGAATGAATTGAATTTTTTATTGGGTTGATGGCTATTAAAGGAGAATATCTGACATGGGATGGAAGAACATGGAAGAAATGTGGTTATGTATTTAAATATTATAAAATAGGTGAAGTTGTATACCACTTTATGAAATTTGTTATTGGTACAAACCTCCAACTACAAACAATTCTAAGTAATAACTTATCAAAGGTACGATACTTCTTGCCTTACTCTGAGCAAAACAAGTTAATGGAGACCATCAATATTTGAATGGATCCTAATGGTCTACTTGAATGACCATAGGTATGCAAAAGGAATAACTGAACAAATATTTCAAATTTATGAATGATTAAAATTTTGGATTCATTTTAGTGGTATTCTTGTATTTTGTGGTTATTTTTTGTTTTAAGGGAACTATGTTTAGCCTTCTCTTTCCTTTCCTTTTCTTTCCTACCTTTCCTTTCCTTTCCTTTCCTTACTTAAATTTCCCTTCCTTTCTTTCCTATCCTTGCCTTACCTTTCCTTACCATGCCATGCATTGAATTTCCATGCCATCCCATTCCTTTCGATGCCTTTCCATGACTTTCCATGCCATGCCTTTCCATGCCATTCCATTCCTTGCCACTACATGCCATGCCTTTCCTTTCCATTTTATGCCTTTCCATTCCTTCACTTTCCATTCCTTACCATGCCATGCCATGGCATGACTTTCCTTTCCATGCCATGCATTTTTATGCCTTTCCTATCCATGGCATGCCTTCCCATGCCTTGGCTTGACTTGCCTTACCTTTCCATGGCATGCCTTGCCTTTCCATGCCATGCCATGCCTTTCCATGCCTTGCCTTGCCATGCCATGCCTCACATTTCCTTACCTTTCCATGTCATTCCAACCCATGAATTTCCTTGACTTTCCATGCCATACCTTACCATGTCATGACATGCCATGACATGCCTTGCCTTGTAATGCCATACCTTTCCTTTCCTTCACCTTCCATGACATTCCATGCTATGATTTTCCATTCATATCCTTGGCATTCCATGCATTTCCTTTCCTTCACTTTCCATGTCATACCATGTCTTTCCTTCATGTCCCATGCTATGCCTTTCCTTTCCATGTCATGCCTTTCCATTCCTTTCCTTTCCCTTCCACGCCATGTCATTCCATGACTTGCTTAGCCTTTCCATGTCATGTCATGCCTTACCATCACTTTTCATGCCTTTCCTTGCCATGCATTCCCTTTCCATTCCATGCCTTGCCTTTCCCTCACTTGTCATTCCATGTCATGCCATGCCATCTCGTTCTTTTCCTTTCCATTCCATTCCATCCCTTGTATTTTCATTCCATGCCTTTCCTTGCCATGCCCTACCTTTCCTTCACTTTTCATGTCATTCCATGCCATGCCATTCTTTTCCTTGCAATTCCATGCCATGCCATTCCTTTCCTCGCCTTCACTTTCCATGCCTCTCCATGTCATACCTTTCCTTTCGATGCCATTCCATTCCATTCCATACCATTGCATGAATTGCATTTCTTTTTCTTGCCATTCCATGCCATGCCTTTCATTTCCATGCCACGCCTTTTTGTTCCTTTCCATACCATGCCATTTCTTACATTACCTTTCCCTACCATGCCATGTCATGCCTTTCCATACCATGCCATGCCTTGCATTTCTATGTATTACCATGCCATTCCATGCCTTACCTTTCCATGTCATGCCTTTCCTTTCCTTCACTTTTCATTCCATGACATGCCATTCCTTTCCCTGAATTTCCATGCCTTTCCTTGTCTAGCTTTACAAGGTGTTAAATTGTCAAACATATGTAATAAGCACTGAGCAAAACCCTAGTCCCAAAGATCCTCCAACAAATTCTTTTTTGAGAAAAAAAAAATGACAACAAAAGGGCCCCACTAGTTGAAACATGGTGCCCTAGATCCAATGCAACTAACAACTCATCCATCCGAGTCTTCGTTTGAGTTTTATCACGAGTTTCAAATCACCTCCTCAAGCCATTCAAGGACATGTTGGCAATTTGATCTGGGGGCATCAAATCTAAACCGTGAAGTATAAAATATTTTTTTAAGGTACCACACATCGATTTGGACAAGGCCTACATGAACTCGCTACCACAAATTTCCTAGAAAAGTGTTCTTGAAAATCGACCTCTCATTTAGAAATTGCACTATACCTCATTGAAGAAAATCCTAGGCCTGAATATCCTCCAAGAAACTCTTTTTCGGGAAAGGAAATGATAGTGGAGGGTCCCCAATAGATGAAAACATTTTCATCGGATACAATGTAACCGATAGTTCAACCATTCGAGTCTTTATTTGTGTTTTATCGCGAGTTTCAACCCACCTCATTAAGTCATTTAGGGACATGTTGGAAATTTGGTCTGGGGGCATAAATTTCAAACCGAGGAGCCGAATCGATTTTTTCAAGATTCCACACCTATTTTTGTCTAGGGACTATGATTCCCACGCTACCATAATTTCCTGACACAATGTTCTTAAAAATTGACCTCTTGTTCAGAAATTGCAGTATGCCTCATTGATAAAAAGCCTAGTCCTGAAGATCCTCGAACAAACACTTTTCTGCATAATAGAATGACAATGGAGGGCCCCCACTGGATGAAAATCGATGCCCTAAATCGAATTCAATAGATGTTTCATCCATTCAAGACCCCTTTTGAGTTTTATCATGATTTTCAACTTGCCTCCTCAAGCCATTTAGGGACATGTTGGAAATTTGGTCCAGGGGCATAAATTCCAAACCGAACAACATAACAAAGTTTTGTAAGATCTTGCACATTTGTTTGGACAAGGACCATGCATCCACACTACCCATAATTTATCTGCACAATGTTCTTGAAAACTAAACTATTATTCATAATTAGGACTATGCCTCATTGAGCAAAGACCTAGTCCCGGAGATCCTCCAAAAAATGATTTTGCAGGCAATGAAATGACAGTGGAAGGGCCCCACTAGTTGAAACTCGGTGTCCCATATTGAATGAAGCCGATGGTTTTTCCATCTGAGTCTCGGTTTCATTTTTATCACGAGTTGTAACTCGCCTCGTCAAGCCACTTAGGGACATGTTGGCAATTTGGTCCAGGGGCATAGAATCCAAACTGAGCATCATAACAAAATTTCAAAACATCCCGCATGTATTTTTGGCCAAGTCCCATATGACAACACTACCCATAATTTCCCAACACAGTGTTCTAGAAAACAAACCTCTTATTCAGAATTTGCACGATGCCTCATTGAGAATAAACCTTGTCTTGAATATATTCTATTAAATTCTTTTCCGAGCAATGGAATGAAAATGAATGGTCCCACTAGCTAAAACTCGGTGCCCTAGATATAATGCAATGGATGATTTTTCCATTTGAGTCAAAGTTTGAATTTTATCGCGAGTTCCAATTTGCCTCCTCAAGCCATTCATGGACATCTTGGTAATTTGGTCCAGAGGCATAAAATAAAAAATGATTTGTATAATAGATTTTCGTAAGCTCCCACATGTATGTTTGTCCAAGACCCATGTGACCACACTACCCACAATTTCCTGACACAATGTTCATGAAAATTGACCTCTTGTTTAGAATTTTCACTATACTTCATTGAGAAAAACCCTTATCTTGGATATCTCCCAATAAGATCTTTTTCGATAAACCAAATGGAAATGAAGGGCCCCCACTAGTATTAACTTGGTTCTCTAGATCTAATGTAACCAACGATTCATCCATCCGAGTCTTGGTTTGATTTTTATTATGAGTTTTGATTTTCCTCCTCGAGTCATTCAGGGACATATTGGCAATTTGGTGCATGTGCATAAAATCAAAACCGAGCAGAACAATAGAGTTATGTAATCTCCTAAATGTTTATTTGGCCAAGGCCCACGAAACCATGCTACCCACAATATTCTTGATAATCAACCTCTTTTTAAGAACATGCATTGTGCCTCATTGAGAAAAACCCTAGTCCCTGAGACCCTCCAAAAAATGTTTTTTTGAGCAATGGAATGATATAATAGGGGCCCCAATAGTTGAAACCCATTACCCCTGATCCAATGCAACCAACAGTTCATCCACCCAAGTCCTGGTTTGATTTTTATCGCAAGTTCCAACTCACCTACTCAAGCAATTTAGGGACATGTTGACAATTTGGTCCGGGGGTATAAAATCCCAAGAAAGCAACTTAACAGAGTTCCATAAACTCCTCCACATATATTTTTCCAAGGCCCACGTGAATATGATACCCGCAATTGACTCGCACACTGTTCTTGAAAATCGACCTCTTGTTCATAATTTGCAGTATGCCTCATTGATTAAAAACCTAGTCCAAAAGATCATCCAAAAAATGATTTTCTAGGCACCGAAATGACAACGGGGGGGACCCACTACATGAAACCTGATACACCACATTCAATGCAAATCACACTTCATCCATATGAGTCCCCGTTCAATTTTTATCACGAGTTCCAACTCACCTCCTCAATCCATTCAGGGACATGTTGATAATCTGGTCGAGGGAAATAAAATCTGAACCAATCACCATAAAAGAGTTATGTAAGCTCCTGCATATTTTTTTGTCCAAGGTCCACATGACCATGATACCCACAATCACCCGACACAATTTTCTTTAAAATTGACCTATTGTTAAAAATTTAGACTATCCCTCATTGGGAAAACCCTAGTCATTGAGATCGTCCAACAAATGTTTTTTAGACAAGGAAATGACAACCAAGGGGGCCTACCAGCTGAAACCCAATGCCCCAGATCCAATTCAAGCAACAATTCATCCATTCGAGTCACCCTTTTATTTTTATTGAGTTCCAACTCGCCTCCTCAACCCATTCAGGGACATGTTGGAAATTTGAGTCGCGCGCATAAAATCCAAACCGAACATCATAACATAGTTTCGTAATCTCTCACACGTCTGTTTGGACAAGGAACACATGACCACAGTACCAACAATATCCCGATACAACGTTCATGAAAATCAACCTCTTTTTTCAAAATTTGCACTATGCCTCATTGAGCAAAACCCTAGTCCCGAAGATCCTCCAACAAATGTTCTTTTAGGAAGAAAAATGACAATGGAGGGGCCCCACTAGATAAAACTTGATTCCTTGGATCCAATGTAAGTGATGGTTTATCCATCCAAGTACCTGATTGATTTTTATCGCGAGTTGCAACTTGCCTCCTTAAGCCATTCATAGAGATGTTGGAAATATACCTAAACCTAAACCAAGACCATTACATATACCTATACCTAGAACTAAACGATGACCTAGACCTATACCTATAGAAATACATATACCTACACCATTACCATGACCTATACCATGAGATAGATCATGACCTAGATCATGACCTAGACATTGGCAAGGCAATGTCTAGGTATAGGTTTATGTCTAGGCATGCCAATGGTAGGAAAGGAAATGCAACGAAAGGTAAGACAATCCAACAAAATGATAAGCTTAAGAAAAGATAGAAATGACAAGGCAAGGAAAGGTTTAGCTCTAGGTCTAGGTCTACATGTTATATCTTGTTAGAAAAGTTATTGAGTTGAAAGATTAGTTTTTATTTCTTTGATTTTAAATAAGACCTTGAAGTTATGTTATTTTTCAAGCAATCCAAAAGAAATAACACATCAATAGTTTGATGAGACTACACCATAAGGATGGAACATAAACCTATTTAGTGATATCCCTTTCTATGTAAATCCTATAAATTATGATAATCCATGTTTGACATCTATGAAGATACCTAAGATATATGAATAAGGAGATTATGTAATGACATTGAATTATAATGCAAGTATTTTATCTAATATAGATGGGATAAAAAGTTGTAGAATTACATTCTTAATGAATCGTTTGACTGTAATTTTTAGGCATTAAAGTTGTTTATTTAGTACAAGCATTATTTTTTTAATTAAAAAAAAGGTATGATACGTGAATGCCATTATTTTTTAATTAACTTAACTTGAAAACAAATTCTCTCTAATGATGAAAATAACTATATTTTTACAAATAATTAGTCTTATGAATATCAAAATGAAAGTAACTTTTAGATGAATTTTGGTTAGCCAAGGCAAGGTAAGGAAATGCGAGGAATGACATGGAAATTCAAGGAAAGGCATAGCATGGAAAGTCAAGGCAAGGCATGGTATGCCAAGTCAATGAAAGGAAAGGCATGGAATGACAAGGAAATACATGGCATGGAAAGGAAATTCAAGGCATGGAAGGAAAGGTAGGGAAAGAAAAGGCATGTCATGACATGGTATGGCATAGCAAGGCAAGGCACGACTTCACAAGGAGTGGATTGGCAAGGCAAGGAATGGCATGGAAAGGAAAGGAAATGTAAGGTATGCCATTGATTGACATGGCATGGAAATACAATGCAATGAATGGAATGACATGGCATAACAAGGCATGGCATGATAAGGAAATCCAATGCATGGAATGGAATGGAAAGCCAAGGCATGGAAAGACATGTCATGGAATGGAAAGGAAAGGCATGGAATGATTATCAAGGAAAGGCATGACATGATATGGCATGGTAAGGCAATTCATGGCAATGCATGCCCTGGAAAGGAAAGGAATTCCATGGCATAGCATGGCATGGAAAGGAAAGACATGACATAGCAAGGCAATACATGAGTGGAGGTTCAAGTTTTTTCTAACCTCTCACATTAGAAACACATGTGCATTCCTAGAAATGCGGACACGTTCTTGCCGATGCACGTTCCTATTCACCCCATTTCCACTTTATTGTCTAACAACTTTGTGCACTCACCCTTAAGAGAGAGACTCCATTTCCTAAATAGGGAAATACCACTCTTCAAGTTAGAGGTGTAAATGGCCATGCCAAATAGAATGGGATAATTATGTCAATGATTGAAGGTACTAATAGAACAATGGAAAAAAATGATTGTTTATATTGCATATTTTCAAATGAAATAAAAGACCAATGTGTAACAAAATTCCTGCACTTGCTTGAAATAAAATATGGAATAGCTCAATCTATGTTCGATGAAGTGAGAACTCTTAGTATGGAATATAATATGAGGTGTATTAGTGAAGGTTTATCTATTAATATTCAATGAGATGCTTCTCATTTAGTTAGCAAATGATGATTGATCTTATTTCCTAGAGTTACTATATATTGACAAATTTGCAAACAAAGTTCAGTTATTGCTTATGAAATCAGTTAATAGACATGGAGAATTGAAAGATGTAATGTATTCATTTAAAATTACTAAGTTATGGGTGTTATAAATTCATCATATTAGGTGGCTCTTTAAAGGGAAGGTCATGGAAAGAATTTATAATATTGTTCCTACTTTGTGAAAAGGATGGGAGTTGAAGAGAAAAAAATGTATGTGTTGGCAATGATATTTCAACTCCAAATTTTCATCAATTTACTTTTAGATGTTTTTATTGAGTTAAACCAACATGGAACCATGTTAATTCTGGATACCTCATGTGTTTAGAGGGATCAAACCCTTTGAGGTGCAAAACTTTCCTCAATTTTTTTTAATTTAAAAATGTTTTCACCTCAAGAGACTTGATCCCTCTGGGCGCATGATAGATATGGAGTTAATATGTGTCTATGTTGGTTACATATACACACACACACTTATCCCTCACACTCAACAACAAAACATTCAAATGTTTTAACCATAAGAATTTCTTTTACTTTCAATTTCTATATTGAAATATTTTTCTTAACATTGACACTAAAATCTTTGCTGCATATTTTTGAAAATACACAGTGTAGGAGGTTTTGAAATGTCCAACGTTTTGAGAGGACACTCCACCCTATGATGAGGAACAAATTTATAGGATAAATAAAAGAAGATAACCATTTCAAAATTGAGGTGACAGTTGAGACTCAATATTAAATAACTTTTCTGAAATAACACTAAAATAAATAATGATTTTATGTTGATCAAACTACAGAAATTAGTGATAAGAGGAAACCGTTAAGGAATAAATAAATGTAATAATAATAATAAATAAATAAATAGAGTGGGATAAGAGTATAAACAAGCGTATAAGATTGTGAGGGTATAAGGGTGTAAGAAAATGAACAACCAAATGGGGGATTGAAATTATTAGGGGGAATAAAGTTAATAAGGGAGAACCAACATGGTCGAGGAAATGTATGAGGGGCTTCCATGATTGGATGAGTATGTAGTCATTCTTTCGATTAAATCTATTGCGGTGTTTTACAATTTCCAGTGCTTTATGAATGATACGGGAGGAATAATAGTGCACTGAGGAAAACAAAATGGTTTTGTCAAAGAAGATAAGGTGGTTAGATTTGAAGGAGTGTTCAAGAACAACGGATTTATGGCCAACATTGAAATGATTTTTTTTTTATCAATGTTTTGTTAAATGGCACGTGTCAACTCGATACTAAGGATTGAAGGAATTACACATCTTCCTCATCCTAAGATATAGAAAGAATTTATGTATGGAATGAGAACTGTTTTCCTTTCAAATACCTTATGTCTCTTTCTATATAAATTTGCTATAAAATTATTTTACTTAAGGTGGAAATTGAAATTTTTTTATTCATCACTGAGATTGAAATGATTTTGTTTTATTAATATCTTTTTTATATGTCAAGTGTCAAATCCATGTTGAGCATGAAAGGAATTACATATCTCCATCATATATGGCCCTCCAAAGAAACTTTAGGTAATAAGTTGAACCAAAATGTCCAAGAGGATCATGTTGACATTACCTCTATTGGCACTACTTTAGATCTTACTATTAACATCGTTTGTAAATAATATTTAGGAAGCATATTTCTGGAATTTGTAGTGCACGTATCGTCTTTTTCAATCAAATCACAAGTAATCACAAGTAGAAACTCTTGAGTTTGCAGATAGAAAAGGTATGGTAAATTTACATCGAGTGAGGTTTGAAAGTTTTCTAAAGATACAAAGATTAGGGACACTAGATTATTGCATTAGTTTCAAAAATGGGTTTTTATGAAGGTGGTTGAATCTCTAGATAAAAGGTTCACATATTTAGCTATATTTAATGCTACTAATATTTTTATTCCTCGTAGAGACTCTTAAGAAAAAATATGGTTGAAATGTTTACAGTTTTGTATTGAGGACTCACTCATTATGGATATTATTAAATGTTTGGGTGAGATTGTTAAATTTCTTTTTACTGTTTATAAATCATACCTAAAAAATCATATGTTTAGAGAATGGGATCTATGTGGAGGTGAGTATGTACCATTTAAAGGATTTCCCTATTTGATGTGATTTTCATAATGTATTCTTGTTATTCAAACAACTACAATAAGGGTTTCCTTATATGTGCACAGATGATGCGCGAACCCCTCGGTGCTCATGAATAAAGCTACAAACCTTCAATTCTTCTTCCTCCTCCGCTCGAATACTATTTGTTGAGCCGGTATGAGAAACGACTCTACAATGAAGAATAAAGAAAATGGTAAATAAATTCGAGATACACATCACTTTTACCTGGTAAAACCCTTAGCAGGAAAACAACTAGTAGCAATGGAAACCAGTAATTTTATTCCTTAAATAAGGAGATTACATATGCTCACGAGCAGACTTACAATCCATTTTTTAATATTTCTCTATACGCTATAAATTTATAATCACAAATTATTTTCTAAAGAATGTTACAATATCTTACAATTCATTTTTTAATATTTCTCAATAGACTATAGATTTATAATCACAAACTCTAAAGAGTGTTACAATATCTTACAATCCATTTTTTAATAATCACAAATTCTAGTATTACAATATTTTACAATCCATTTTTTAATATTTTTATATAGACTATAAATTTATAATCACAAATTATAAAGAATATTACAATATCTTTTATCTTTTTTCATTAATAGAATGTACAATTAACATACAAAAATTACATGAGAGTTTAAAGAACATTGAGTTTTATAGCTAATAATGCTTTGTAATATGCTTTGAATCCAACATGTCATCATATAAATACACATAACACACCTTTTCTTATCTAGGTGCCCACCAAAATGTTTAACTTTTTATTTAAAACCTACAATCATATTTAAAACTTCAATCAATATTTAAAACATTGATTATAATGTGAATGACTTAATTTTAACACTTTTATTACTAATTTACTACATAATTTACATTTAAAATTATAAAATATATTTATTTTTATTTTTATTTTTATGAAAATTTATTTAATTTGTTGTTAATTAATTTTAATAGTATTAAATTTGAAAAACTAATACTTTACTTCATTTGTTTTTTTAAATTAAATACCTTTACATTAAAAAGTATTATACTACTTAAATGTAAATTAAGTTTGATTATTCAAATTTAGTTATTTCCAATTTTGATGACATCCAAATAATATATATAATATTTTTGAAAAATATAAATATTTATACCTTATTTTCCAAAAAAAATGTTACTTTTCATATAATTTTGTACCTTTTCATTAAATAAATATAATATTTATTAAATTTAAATTACTTTTAATTATTCAAATTCAATTACTTGCTATTTCCATGACATGTAAATAATGTATATAATTTTTTTAAAAACTATAAAGATTTATACCCCACTTTCCCTAAAGACTGTGCCTTTCCGTCTTCGTATATCAGCAGTTTATAATTTATTTTGTGAAACGCCGTCCGACACATATTCGTCCACGTATACAATGCAGTCTCCTTCATGTAGACTGAAGAGTTCGCCTATGTGCACAATAAACAACAATTGTTTTATTGGCGTGTTGATTAGTCTTAAATTTTTTAAGACATTAATTTTGTTGAAAGGAAAAAAAAAAATAAGTCACATGTTTTTATTTATTAAGTTTTATTAAGTGGAAGGCGTTTTTTTAAGGGGAAGGTTCTTAAGTACTTTGTAGTTTGTCCATTTTGCTTACCATATAGACTGTTTCAAGTCACAGTTTTAGATGTCATAATTTTTTTAGGATCTGAAATTTTTTCAGTCTGGGTTAATTCAAAGTAATTTTTTCTTCGAGTTATTGTTTCGGCAGGTTTTCAGATTATGCTATTTTAAATTATTGGTTAATCTAAAATTTTGATGGATTTCGTTGATTTTCTGAATAGTTAAGTTAGTTTAAAATAGGACAAAACCTTTAAGGTGAAATTCTCAAATATATAAAATTTTGATCCATACCAAACTCAAACTACTCTTGAAAATCTAAATCTGACGAAATTAAGACCCATTTTTTGACCTAAAAAAAGATCTATTTGCTTCCAAATTAACTTACTCACTTGTCTTCCCTCATAAGGAAGACATTGATTTCGCTTTTCAACAGGTTGCAGGATGACGTTGATGCGAAACTTTTCACACTTGCCTTCCTTCATAAGTAAGACATTGATTTCCCGATTGATGTGTGGGGCCTTCAACCGGTTGCAGGATGACGTTGATGCGGCCTTCAACTGTTACTCAAAAAATTTCTGAGAGGCCCTGGATTCAGCGCTACGACAAGGTGAAGCATACCTATTGGTTCATGTGGACTCTCGCTATTCCCATTAAGGAATCTGCAGTTGCTGACTACCACGCACAAGTTTAAGAATGGAAAAAGATTACAGGGTTAAAATTTTATACGTATCTAGCGTTTTAAACGTATATGTTTTGGTTTTTTTAATAAGAATGGGAAGACATAAAAATATTTTGTTTTTTTAATATAAATAGGAAAACATAAATTTAGTTCAAATCACAATATTTTGTAGTTTAAATAATATTTCTAAATATATAAATAGATTCATTATGTTTGAAAATAGTTAGAACATTAAATTTGAGCACTAAATTTATATAGATTTGACCACTCAAACTTACATATCTAAAAATTTCTTACCAAATTTCTAATAAAATTAAACAAACAAATATCATAAAATAAATATAAATAAATAAAACTTTTAAACTACCACATCTCACAACACTAATGTCCTTCTATGAATTCGATGGAAAATTTGTACTCATACATTCCTCCTTTTAGATCGATTGATAATAACTTTGAATATATTTTTGTTTATGTTTTCCTGAGCATGGCATGAATGATTATTTTATGAACATTATCTCTAATTGTATTAGACAGTTTTGAGTGCATGTTTATAATGTGAATCATCTTTGTATTATTTTTTAAGGGATTGTAAATGGTTTTTTTAATCATTATTAATTGAAGGTTATTCTTTGCTTTCTATCATTTTAATTTATCACATAAAACTATTAATTTTGGGACTGTTCAAATGATATGGTGTTTTATTAGTTATTCACTATATATACATAAACTTCTTTCTTTACTAATATTAGGATTTTTAGCATTGTATAGAAATGTGTGAAAATTATATTATATTAATATTTTAAAAGTCTTTTAAAAATAAATTCCAATATTTAATAAATAAGTTGGAAGTCCATTTTTTTTATTGATTATTCTTACTCACAAAAATCCATGTGAATTAATTACTAACCTATGTTTTATGAAAATTGTTATGGTGATTCAATAATTTTTTAATTTTAATAATTTATCTAATATTTCAGTATCCTCAATTTTGATTTTGATGGGATATTTTGTTTTTTAAAAGTAGGGTACAAGAGCCTTTGTCGAGATTGTTGTAATTTTTATGAACAGTGTGGAGGGATATTCCCGTTCTACCAATATATGTTTTTCCACATTCACAAGAGTTTTGGTAGACAAGTCGATGGGATTGTTGAAAGCTTTCAAAAGCTTTTACAAAATGTTTAAAGGAGAAAACAATGTAAATATTTTTCATTTTCGTTTGATTATTATATTTATGTGTAGTACCTTAAACATAATGGAAAAGGATTTTATGTTTTTCCTTTTCGTTTGATTATATTTATGTGTAGTGCTTTAAACATAATGTGAAAGGGATTTATGTTTTTCGTTTGATTATATTTATGTGTAGTGACTTAAACACAATGTGAAATGGATTTATGTTCTTCGTTTGATTATATTTTGATTATATTTATGTGCAGTGACTTAAACACAATGTGAAAGGGATTTATGTATATATTTTTAATCATCTTTAATATTTTTATTTTTAGTAAATATTAATATTTTTTTTAAAAGATTGTTTGAAAAATAAATTTAAGTATTGAATAAATAAATAAGTTTGAAGTCCATTACTTTTATTCATTATTCTTAATCATCCAAAACCATGTAAAGTAATTATTATCTCATCATGAGTGTGCTTTTTATTAGTGTGGTTGTCGAGATTTTATTTATTTTTCTTATAATTTCTTTAATTTTTAGATAGATTGTTAATACATGTATTGATAATAATTATTATTTCAGATATGATGAATACAAAATTAGAGGAACAAATCTAAATGTGTGTGTGGGTTACTATATCTTTTTTTATTTAAATAAAAATTCATTTGCAATAATTTATTTTATAAGGTTAAAATTTAAATTTTAGTGATTGTAAATTTTTTTAATAATTAGTAATGATTCAAGTTTGTTGTTGTCTTTTTATCATTTTAATTTGTCATAAAAAAAAACTAACAATTAAAATATTTGAAAAACATAAATGATGTGATGTTTTTAAGAGTTATTTGCTAATTAAAACTATGGCTTTAGACCTTGTAGAAAAACATGTGAAGGTTTCTTTACATTGTAAAATAATGTATGTGAAGTTTTTTTTACATTGTAAAAGAATGTATGAGAATAATAGTAATAATATATCATCATCTTTTAAACTTGAGCTTGTATGTCTTTAATTATCAAAGTACGTTTGATCTTTATTGTAACGCCCTTTAATATCTTTGCATGTGATTATTAGTATTTTTGTACGGGATTATCATATGAAATTGTCTACTCTTAGGATTTGATTTTTTTTAGTTCATATAATGATTTGTTTGATATTTTTTATTGAAATTTTAAAATTATAATTCTATTTTATTAAAAATATAATTTTACTGATTAAAAAAAAAAAAAATGTAATTTAAGATATTTTTTAATCTTCTAAATTTTCTCATAATAAAAAAAATGTAATTCATTCAATAAAAGTGTAAAGGTTTTACTAAAAACACTTTAAAAAGAGATATATTCTAAATGTTATGATATCAAAAGAAATATAAATATAAAAATTCATAATTAATATCTATATTATTTTTATTTTCTTAAAAAAAAACATTTTTTTCTCTTTTTAATATTTTTTATTTTCTAAAATTGTAATTTATTCAATAAAAGTGTAAAGATTTTACTAAAAACACTTTAAAAAAAGATATATTCTAAATATTATGATATTAAAAGAAATATAAATATAAAAATTCATAATTAATATCTATATTATTTTTATTTAATATATATATATATATATATATATATATATATTCTTTTTAATATTTTTTAATTTTCTAAAATAATTGATTATAGAAAGTATATGAATTATATTTTAGGTAGGTGATGTATTGGTTATTCCTTTATAAAAAGGAAAATGTGACAAGTTATATCTAGTAACAATCATATAGTTAAATTGATTTGTTCAAAATAAAGAATAGTTGTTAGTTAGTGTAGACTAGAATGACACTATATAGATGATTAAAATGATGTGTTGTTGGGTAGCATGTTTGGTGTCCTCTCCACCTATGTTCAATTATCTCTAAGTGGACATGTTGACTTGTTTTGTGATAAATATAGAAGGCCAGACAACCCCTAAAATAGAGGTCCAGCCTAGTACGATATCGAACATGGTAGTATGAAGGTTTTCATTTTTTTAATTAAACATGTTTTAAATTTTAAATAAAATAAATAATAAACATGTCATAATGTAGGGTGGGAAAAAGGTTTTAATATACAAATATGTGTAATAGTATATTTACATAAAATTCTTATTGGCCTATAAAATTTGGACCATGATATTGGCCGAGAAAATTTGGGCCATGATCTTGGATATAAACTATTATTTTTGAGTGGGCTACTAATCATAGAAAAATTGCACTCTCTTTTCCCTCACTTGAATTCGTAGTCTCTTTTTCCCTTACTTACTTTTAGTCATTGATTGTCACCATTTTATAGTATATTTACTCATTTTTTTATCATTAATTACAACAATTTTGTAGTAGATTTAGTAGTTTAGTTAGTGGGTAAATTTTGTCATCTTGTAGCATATTTATGAGTTTATTTAGTCATTATTTTGTGTCATTTTTCCTTGTATATTTAGTCTTATAACGCACTATGCAAACAATGTTTAGAATAATGAAATTTTATTGTTAAATACCCTATAATGAAGTTTTTCTTAAAAAAAAATCTTCTTGTGAAATATAGAAGGAGAAAGAAAAAAAAACGGTCTGGAAACTAAGACTTCCAATACTGAAGGTTGCTATGAAGCCCTTATTTTTTGTTTGGGAATGCACTGGATATTGGATATTGTTTGAATCAAATAGGAGAATGATTAAAATGATTAATAGAATGAAATAATATACTTGAAAAAATTATCCTACACACAATTTTTTTGCGATCTACAATAATCCCCCTCTAGTTTTGGCTCTCCAAAAAAAATCCACCCACTCTGAAGTCTTTGTTGATAAATCTTTGTTGCAAAAATCTTTTGGTACATTGATCATAAGCATCCGCATTGTTTTCTGAATTTTTAAGTTACATTTTTGGTGCACTACACTGTGCATAGCATACCAATGCGGTGTGTAGGTATAACATAAAAATATATTTTTCTAATAAATTTCAAAGCATTGATAGTAAGCGAACATTAATTGTTTAACTTGCTTCAGTCGGTGCGGAGGCAATAATAGAGAACCGTGTTTGGTGCTTCTTTGAATTAAAAGAAATAGTGTGTTTTGTTTATCCATGTGCATTGGTGAATCTTTATATGATGAAGTGCACCATCAAGTTATAAAATTTATTCAAAATTAGTTTTAAATTTAGACTATTTTATGTTACCCAAGATGATTGTCTCGGCTCAAATGTTGGAAAAAATGAATTATAATATCAAATGGCCAATTCTTTAGATTTCAACTCATTTTGTATATTTCGAAGTCATTCAAGTTCTCTCATGTCGATTGTTGTATATCTAGATTTGATTGATAATTCATTTATCTCATTGAATTTATGTTATATATGAAGGCGTAGTTGAATACTTGTTCATTGAATTTTGTAGGATCAAGATTAAGGATTGAGTTTATATGCTCGAGATTTCCGCGTAGTCCCAAAAATATGCAAGCTCTTATCAGGAGAATGATACCACAAGAAAATGTTTGACGAAAATGGACAAATTATTTACCTTACCAATCCTAACATTCCATCTTACATGAAATGTATGCCATAGTTCTTCCTTGGTAATTTCTTCCATACAATTTTCATTTCCTTTTTTATCTATGAAATCATAGAAGAGGCCAACAATTTGGAGTATTAAGTCGATAGTGATTGTGGAGTTAGCCTTGAAGAGTTATTTGAAATGGGTTGTCCCTTCCTCCACAATTTCTAAAAATGATGTGGCATTGTTTCCATCCCTTATTTCAATGGAGAAAATAGAGTTTGAGGCCTTCCTTTGGTTGGAGAAGTGATGAAAAAATTTAATGTTTTCATCCCCCACCTGCAACCATAAGGCTCTTTAGTATCCATTAATTTTCTTTGTTGAGAAGGATGAATATATGAGTCTTTTCCAAGAGCTTAATTTATTCCTTTTGTGCCACTGAGAAGGGGAGAGAACCTTCATTCACTTGCCAGGATTTCAACTTTTGTTCAATATGAAGGAGAGCCTTATTTTTCTTTTTTTTTTCCCTGAGTTACATGAGATCGCCACTTTATTATCCTTCTTGATATTTGTAAGGAATTATGGAGAAGTTAATTTTGAGAGGGAAGAATTGTATGGAATCCAATGAGATTTTATTAGTTCAATAAAGGAGGGGTCTTAAATCAGGTGGAATTTAGTTTAAAAGGCGAGGGAGGATTTTTAACTCCATGAGATAATTCTAGTATGAATGGGTTATGCACTAATCATGCCCGAAATATACACATTGGTGAAAGTGGATGTTTGACTATAGAAAGCCTTACAAAAAAGAAATATGTCCAGGAATTTAGCCACCCTAGAATCCCCATAGCACATATTTCGCTAGGTGGGGGTGAATTTTTCTGGTTGAATATCATACAATCCAACCTCTTCCAATTTGCAAGAGGGTATATTTGTGCCAAAAGGCCCCAAATTTCTCAGTCCCCTAAGTTGAAGTTAAGGTCACATCCATTTAGTACCCTGCTCGTTTTTATGAGTGGTGATCCTAGAGTTTCTGTCCAAAAGTCCTTTCGATCAAAATAAGGGCCATACAAATTTATACACAGTAAGTCAAAATTTAGATATGAGGAAAAGATATGTGTACTGAGAATATAATGCAGCCCAATAATTCTGTAATTTGTACAAGAATCTCTTCTAACCTATTATTAGACCAAGAGACTTCTTTGAAGCATCGGTGGCCAAAAAATACCAACCAGGAAAAAGAGATGAGAGAAGTTTAATTTTTTTATTCCCTTTTGACATTGTTTATTGCAGCATCAGGATAGAGGGATTATGCATTTGAAAAATCCTATGAATGGACAAAAATTGTTCAAGGGTTTCTCAGCCCTCGAAAATTAAGAGACAAAACAATCATTGGTGCACCTTAACAAGGGAAAATTCTCTCAGGACCCCAATTAAGGATTTTTGTTTACGAAGTTGAACTTGCAAAGTAGGTTGTTGTTGCGCCAAAGAGAGGAATCATTTTCTTCTTGTATGCAATCCTTTTTTCCCTTTTGGGGGAGTAATTGGGAATATTGGAGAGGGATCTTAGATTATATTTTGGGGGAGAAGGGATCAATGGAGGAGCATAAGGAGGAGGGGAGGGTTGTAGGTGATGGAGACTTAACAGGGGGGAAGGAGTTGCAGGTTTGGCTAAAAGGTTAAGAGGGACAAGGAGTATCAAAGGGTCTTCTTGAGAGCAAGACAATCCTGACAGACCCAAAAGGAAGAAATTTATCGATTCTTTCCTAACAATAGAAGGATATAGAGAATTAAACAACTCGATACCCAAATCAATTCTAGATTTAACAACTGGTGATATAGTATTTGGATTACATAATGTATTTTCAAACGGTATATTCGTTGTTGCTTCTGAACGTTGCATTGTATCAATCTATGAATCGCCTTGCGACGAGTTGTGAGGTGAATGTATAGATAAAGAACTCAAAGTTAATTTATCAATCTCATTATTTGTCGGGTGTTTTCAGAAACTTCTTAGCTCACACGTAGTCCTTTTCTAATTTCCCATAAATTTGGCATCTCCCACATCTGAAGGGAATTCCTTCGTAATTCAAGGCTTGATTGTAAATCATATCTTTATGATGAATTGTAATGGAATCCGCCAACCCCGTGAGAGATTTAGTGTGATAAATATGTTAACCATCTCCATGTACCTAGAGGATCTAAATGAGTGGTTGAATTCATAAAAAAAATGCATTCCTAATTTCTTTGAAAACTTCTTCTGGCCAAAGAATCATTGGAAATCCTAGAAATATAACATACACTGGCATGATCTTGAGCCTCCTAAGATAGGATGGAAATCCATTATCCAACGTTTTAGAAATAGTTCATGTGCACCAAAATTCCATTTGTTGTTGAGTATTTTTTCTACATCCTCTTTTGATCCAAAAGTCCATGCTAACAAACCTTTGGCCAAGACCAAGCTTATAGTATCATATCCTAAGGATTGAGAGAAAGTTTGAGAAATATGTTTCCTGAGCATATCCATTGAAAGTTGAAAGTCTCTTACCGACAAAACGTCCCACTAGAGCCTATTTTTTCATTTTCATGATCTCATGTAATCTGGAGCCTTCTCCCAAGACGAACTTGATATGACTCTACATTTTCTTAATACATTTCTTTTTTTTTTCTTTTGTCCACCATGGTGTCGAAAGAAGGCACAAAAACATAGAGTTGTTGAGGGATGGATGCATGACAACTCAACATTCATTTTGTCAGTTTATGTCTGATAAAACCTTCCCCTATGGTAGTCAATTGTTGTCAAAATACATGTGTATCGTTGAGTGAAGGCAGATCCATAATCCTAGGATCTTGACACTAACGTTTAGAGGGTCTCGCTACACACCAGTCATTGAGAGGTACATACTCTGAATCGTTGGCTAGAGAAATGACATGCTTCTCATCGGAAGAGGATGATGGGTTGATAGGGGCAATTGAAATGGTACCTTTTGAAAATATTTTGAGGAAAGAAGATTGGACTAGCCCATGTAGGGTTTTGAAAAGCATCAAAGTCATTAGTAATCAAATGAATTAGTAATCAAATGAATTACCTGCAAAGTTCCATCTTACAAAGGTGTGAACAATAACCTTTGATTCGATCTAACTGGTGGCAAGGTCCAAATAGATTTTATGATGGGCGTATCCTTGGAGAAATCCAACAACTCTTCATCATCTTCGTTTGTGAGATCTAATCAGTGGGAAAAGGGTATATGGAAAGCATAGATAGTCGAGTCAATAGGTGTGCTAGAAGACGATGGGGATTAACCCTAAAATCCCTTAAAAAGCATCGGTCAGTGACCTTGCAGAAACTCTAAATTTCCCCTCCATTATAGCAATTCCTTTTAATAACCATATTTTCTCAAAACTATTATGTGTATATATAAAATTAATTTGGTATGAATGAAAGTATGTATTATTATAAATGTTAAGTCAATTTCTATTAGTGTGATAACTAGCACAACCACATTTAAAAATGTGGCTAATATACGCTGAAAGGCATTATTCATCATTGATAGAATATTATCAATAAAATTTTAAATATAATATTTTTTATAATTTTTTGGGGATAGCTTCTTCGAGCTTATAAAAAAATGCTTTTTGTGAGAGAATGTTTCTAGGTTGAAAACAATTCATTACATACACTTATGATAGAATTTCATTAATTTAATCTCATCATAAATTTACACCAAAAAAAAATAATTGAAACACATCATAAAAGATGGCATCCTAAATTTACACGAAAAAAAGGTGTAATTAAAACCATCCTAAAAGAATTGTTTATTTAAAACACATCATGCATTTATATTTAAAACACACCATCATAAAATAATTATTTATTTAAAACCCATCATGCATCTATATTTAAAACATATCATACATTTAAAGGTATGTTAAATTTAAATGCATATTTAAAACCCATCATAAAAGAACAATATATTTAAAACAAATATAAACAACATCTATCATTTATAAACACAACATATACATAGTATATAACAACATTATGTATATAAAATAAGTGTATGTCAATTTAAATTCACGCAACATACAAAGTTTATGGTTTTACACAAATAACTCTAACCGTAATAAATTTAACTCGGATTTGCAAGTAAATATGAAAATATTTGTCTGGTTTCAAATGGCACCTTTGGTGGTTTCCCTCATGTTGCCATGGGTTTTTAAAGGCATCTTCCCTCAAATTTGTGGCTTCGAAAAGTGACTTCACCTTTTCATTTTGAAGGTAATGAGTAGCTTCCAACAGTTTATCTCACACAATAAGTTTAGGCTGCGAAAAACAAACCATAATAAGTTTAACCTGCAAAAAACAAACCATAATAAGTTTAACCTATGAAAAACAAACCTCAGACTTATGTTGATTAAAACCTTAGAAGCTTCCATTAGTTTCTCTCACACAATAAGAAAAGTCTAACCTGCCAAAAACAAATCTCAGACTTCTGTTGATTAAAACCTTAGAGAAGAAAACCTCGGACTTAAAACCCTAGAAAAACAAACCTCTGACTTCTATTGATAAAAACCCTAAAGAGTATTGTTACTATCCTAAAACCTAGATATTGCGTAGAGAAAAAGCATAACCAAAAATTCTCAGTTTCATCTGGGAGAGGGATTTCATTTTCATTATACAGATCATCATACAGTAAAACTAATCGTAAGGTAAAAAAAATTGTAAGGTGTGAATATTCATGAGTACATGAAGCTAACATTAGATGAAATCAGGTAAGGGGTAAGGGAAGTAGATGGGCACATCCAGCTGACATCTGGTAAGGTAATTGGATTACCTTACCAATTGAAATTCCTGATAATTGAAATTCTTCACAATTAATGGAAACGATTAATTGAGACTGACACAAATCATTAATAAATGAAATGTCTATGAGTATATGAAACTTGTTATCCACACAGCAACAGGAACCTACCTACGCACCCACCCACTAACAATAATTTTTACTATTATTCATAAGTGAAGTAATAAGTAAGAAATGTAAATTTAATACAGTAAAATGAGAAAAAGTTAATATTGAAGTAATTTTGTAATTTCAAATAAGTTTGTTATCATTTGAATGTGGCAATTAGATGGTCATGTTATCACACAGTTTGTAGCTAGGTCAAATGGCTAGAAGGTAGAGGCCAAACTGGCATAAGAGGAACCTACCCCACCCAATCTCACCACAATGGGGATGTTCTTTCTATTTAGGGAGGTTAGCCCAGGGGAGATGTCCCCGGTAACCTATGGTTTTGAAGAGGCCAAAGTATTAAGGTCAAAGTAAAAGTTCCTCCTCACAGGTTACCACCAAGGTCAGATAGTCCAACTAAACAACCAATAAAGAAGTGTATGTCCAAATGAGAACACCTTCCCAGAACAAGACAACAACAAAACAATATATGCAGGCTATAATTCAATGGGTTAGTACTTCATGTAACTATATGATATCAATATGTAAGCAATGCAAAACAACAGATATTAATGAGATCAACGTTTTATCAATATAGCAATGGAAAAATATCAATTCATCAATAAATATTGAGATGATGTAGCCAACAATGTATTTAATCACTCCTTCACTCAATAAATGCTCTTAACCATCATCTAATTGCTTATCAAAGACATATGTTGTGTCAAGATGGAATATCCAAGTATGACGTCAGCCTATTTAGGGCTAGCTAGCTAGTTAGGGTTTCAAATTTAAAAGTTTTAATAAGTTGTTTGAGCACTATCACTTCAACGTTGTGGATCTAAGATTGGTGCCTAGGGATAGATGGACTCAATTAAGCAGAGAATGAAAAGTTGAAGGGATAAGAAACTAAGGACAAGAGGGAAGGGTTCTAAGGTGTTGCAATGGCAGGGCCGTAGAATCAAAACCCTAGGGGAAAGAGGCTTACTCTGGTATTGTTTAAGCAAGGCCTCATGCTCTTTCCTCCTTCCTTAGGTTAAACTTGGCAAAACGGCTAGCATAAAGGATAAGTTAGAACAAGAGAGTGAGGTGAGGGAGAGTGTTGCAATGGCAAGTCTCTATCATGAAACCCTAGAAGATGGACGACCCTAGGTGTAGATAACTTAGGCCTGGGATGTCTCCTCCTTATTAACTTCTAAAAGCACAACTAGAAGAAGGGGAAGAAGTGAAAAGAGTGTAGCAAAGGCTAGGCTCTTCCTTCCTTCTTCAATGGTTGAATATTTCTCTTTTAGGGAACATGAAACAAGGACCTACTTGTGTGCTTGTCACCTAGGGTTTTTAAATCAACAAACTTATAATAAATGCAAGAATACAAACCTACAACCATTTAATTAATAATTTTTGCAGAAAATACACTTACATATCATGAAGAAATAGGATTACAAATCCTAGTTGTAAACCTTCCTTCAAGAGAAATGCCAAAATATGGCAAGAAAATCCTTCCTCCAATAAGTGTGCCTCATATAAAAGACCAGATACCCAACAAGGGCACAAAAAATCAGACCTCGCAAGAGAGTGAGTTGTGTGTTCCTTCAAAATGAGGGAAAAACTCCTCAATATATACTGTATCATGACCTCTAATTAAAATTAGGTCATTAAAATAGTCGACAAGGCTACAAACCAAAACTATATTATTTTTACATCAATTTTTCAAATCAAAACCCTAAATGAGAAAAACATGAGCCGTCAAGCCCTCTTGAGGGAGATGTTAGGCCTTTTTTGGGGCCAGTGTAGCATCTAAAAACTAGACATTAGCCCTCCTTGGTCTCTTCCAAGCTGCCACACGTGTCAATAACCCTGTCCATCTGCCATACGCTCATGATGATGTCACAAGCTTCCTGGTGGCATCCTAGATCATCTGGGGCCAACGTTTCACTGCAAGTGGGTCAACCCCCCTAGGTCTGGCTCAGCCAAAGTGTCCTTGATGGAACATGATTTTTCTTCTCAGGTACCCAAGCTCGGTCAAACACTATCCTGTCTTTTCCCCTGATGGGGTCCCAAAAACCATCTGATGCACTCTTCAGCCCCATGGAGGTCCAAACTAATCATCTCCCCATGTGTAATAATCCAACTGGTGCCTGTCCATCGAGCATGGTCCTGCACATCAAAAACTTCGCCCTCCATGGGCTCATTACTCACAGGGATCATAACAATGTCAATCATGTTTCATCATTAATGTTATCAAGCATATGCATAAAAACCCCGATATATCATTCAATAGCTCAAAGATATTACAAACACCTGCAATACAAAGTAGAAGAAAAAGACAAAATACCCTATTGGGCTAGTATCCATAAGGAAATCAAAGTCTCCAAGGGGTATCATCCAAGCCATGTAAAATGGGGTGATGCGGTCAAGGGATGTCTAGACATACGGGTAGAGTGAGAGACAGGGATGCATGATATTACCTGTGGGTGCCTTTTTAGAAGTCGAGTTGTACGCATCATGGAAGCAATTTTTTCCAAGCCCTTTATTGCCTTTATTATTTTCTTTTCTTTGTTTTCTTTTTATTTATTTTTTATTTCAAGGAATAACTAGATGACACTGCCTTGGCTTGGTGACCAGAGCTGACATTGTTACCCACAAGAACTTTCGTAGAGATGATAAGGTTGGCTCGTGATGAGACCCCCTTTTCCTTGTCCAAGCAACCAAAGGTCACTGGACTAGTGTGGTAACTATATAGTGGCAATGTCATACTATTAGGTACCCATGAACATAATAGGTTGGATCGTGATGAGACCCCCTATCCTCTTGGCTAGGTCTTGTTTTTGTTATTTTTCTTCGGGTCCCTCTTGTTTCTTCCTGAGAGGCTTTTTATTTCCTTCTCGGGGATCCCTGGGCGAGGCATCTCTAGGTTTCATTTTTTATGGCTTTTATAGTTTACCAAATACTTTTACATTCTAGGCCATTATCCCCTTCTTCCCATGAGATAAGGTGCAACCCCACAAACAGATCATCCTACTGTATGGACTAGGGGAATGGGACAAATCCGTGGGAGATAAGATGAAAAGTGATGATATGATGGGAGAATATGATGGCTCTTCTGAAATCCCCATGGTGGCAAACCAAAACCTATGGGTACAGGATTGCTAGGACACCCTGTCAATCCCCCCAACCATGGTCAAGTGGGTTAATGTAAGATCCAAGCAGTCGTTAGAGATAAAAGGAGTAAGATGCATATATCTAAAGGTTATAATGAAAAAAAGTGACACATACCATGATACTTGGACCAATTACCTCATGGAGCAAGAGCCTTCTCCGATACAAGACCAAGTCAATGGTGATGGATGTTGTTGCTGCTGACAAGAAAAATTCTGATGAAAGAGAAGAAATATGGGCCCTCCAGGGCCATGCTCGGGTCAATCCTGTTCTCTATACTCCATGTCCAAGACCTCTGGGCCTCTAGACACGATATCCTAGTTATCCCATGAAATCAAGGATAACATCTGGCTCCAACTCGAGGACATGTGCTCATCGTAGAGAGCATGAGAACCTCAGCATCTCTGGCATAACCTGCAGACTTTCTCAACTCGATAGGGGCATTAGTAACAAAGATGGGATGGTATTGGCACCTTGCATATATAGGCATATATATAAAGCAATCATAAAAGTAAATATAAAGTGAAGTTCTTACCTGTACTTACCTGTGGGTTGGATGTTGGTGTATTCAAACAACCATTGAAGCCAATCGAGCAATGTCCCATGATACCTACCTTTGTGCTTCATCATAATCCAAAATAGTGATAAGTTAGGCACAAAAACAACATGGGTTATAACATGTATCAAATCATCGAGAATCACAAAGTCTAACTTATGGAGGTGGGTGGGAGGGAAAAAGTGATCCCACTGCATACTCTTAGGAGAATGCTCAATCCACCTCAGGAATGGATTGTGAAAGGTCAAAGGTTCAGGAGACTAAATCGAGGAATCTGAATGCTAGATACCTTGGACATCTTCACAACTTGAGACTCAAGGAGGGATTAGAAGAAACTGAAAGGATGGCTGGTCATTCCTAAAGGGGAGGTTGGAAAACTTTGATAATAGGCTTCTTCTTGAGGCATTCAAATTTCCCCTAAAATCCAGAATGAGGTTTTTCCTTACAGGAGACTTGGGATAAGGGACATGTTTCCAAACCACACCCTTAGTGACATAGCAAGGTAAAGTTATCAAAAGGGGGTGGAAAATCCTATCACAAGCATCATGTTTCAGGAAAGTAACTTCCTCTTTTTTATCAACATCTAAGAACAAAGTTCATTGATAACTTGCTTCATAGGATAAATCTAAGTGCTCAGATGGATAGTCATCAAAGTCTTCAAGGTATGACCAAAAATTAATTGCAGATCATAGCACTAGGTCATCCTTGGGTTTCTGAATAAGGTCAGTTTCTTGTTGCCCGATGTGAAAGTTATTAGTAACTTCAAGTGATAAATGCAAAGGCAACCTTTGGAAAGGACCATCAATGTCATAGATGGGATCAAGGTCATAACCAACTATATCCCACCTGTGTCTTTGAACATGTATGATCTCATCAATGTTATCAACAATGTCATTATATGTGTCATAACATGTAGGGTTTGATTCATTCTTTTCCTCTTCATTTCCTTCACCACAAAGCAAAGCATCATCAAAATCTAGAGGACGAGGGAAACTTATTGTTTCTTCTTGTGTAGGGACTTCAAGGATTTTAGCGTTTTTAGCATATATTATTGTTTCATCCTCATGGATTGCTTCTTCATCTTTGATTGTACAGCAAGGAACATCCATTTTTTTTAAACTTTCATTTCTCCTTCATTTTCTAAATCAAGGACTAAGGTGTCATTGTAAACTTGTAGTGCAAAACCATTGACCTCATCTTTGCTCTGTTGTGTAGGAGAAATAGGTTCTTGGATGATTTCATTAGAGTTATGAGTAGGGGTTTGCATTTCATCATCTTGTTTAGGTTGTTTTTCCTTAACCACATCCAGCTAGTCAAAAACTTGCTCCCTTCTTTCTTGTGTATCTTCAACAAAGGTTTCAAGGGAAACTAGTTTTATCAAGCTGAGAGTGTCCATGGTATGGTCATTGGTTCTGGACAATGAAAGATGCTCTTTGATTTGAATGGCCATGTTGTGAGCTTCTGCAAGTGTTTTCAGACTCTTCTTATTTAGGAGGAAACTCAAATGCCCTTGAAGTCCATTAGTATAGAGATAAACAAGGTACTTGTCCTTAGGACGATGACTTTGGGGAATCTGGTAAAGAAACTTCTGGAACCTAGCCCGAAAATCTCTGACAATCTCAATATTTTCTTGTTTTATGCCTTCAATTCCTTTCAGTAATGATTGGATATCTTCAATTTTCATATCCCACTTCGCAAGGAAGATTTCCTCAAAATGATCCATTGATGTGATGCTGGCAGCTGGAAGATTATCATACCATATTCTAGCCCCTGCATGGAGAGAGGCAGAGAAGGGTTTCATCACCAAGTCTTCAGCCTCATCACTGATGGGGAAGTATTGAAAGAACTCCAAAAATTTGCTCATGTGATAATTGGGACTTTCTCCATCGATGCCAGGAAATCGAGGGAGCTAATCCTTATAAAAGGGAGGCATTTTTCTTGGATATCCCGGGATTTTACTCATGTCCAAAGGCTTGTAGTTCCTCTGATTCCATTGTGAATTCATAGTTGGCTTCGTCATTAGTGGATTCACCAGACAATTTTCTTGAAACTATCAAAAGAAAAGGGAAAACAACCTAATGGAGTCGCCGGGTAAGCTTCTAAGATAATTCTATGAGGCAAGGCTTACCAAAAGGGATTTTTTGTTTGAGGAGAATTGACACAGTGTTCCTCATCAATGGAGCCAAAATGTTATCGCACAATTTGTAGCTAGGTCAAATGGCTAGAAGGTAGAGGCCAAACTGGCGTAACAGGAACCTACCCTACCCAATGTCACCACAATGGGGAGGTTCTTTCTATTCAGGGAGGTTATCCTGGGGGAGATGTCCCCGGTAACCTAGGGTTTTGAAGAGGCCAAAGTATAAAGGTCAAATTAAAATTTCCTCCTCACAGGTTACCACCAAGGTCAGATAGTTTGGCTAAACAACCAATAAAGAAGTGTATGCCCAAATGAGAACACCTGCACGGAACAAGACAATAGAAAAAAAATATATGCACGCTATAATTCAATGGGTTAGTACTTCATGTAACTATCTGATATCAATATGTAAGCAATGTAAAACAACAGATATTAATGAGATCAACGTTTTATCAATATAGAAATGGAAAAATATCAGTTCATCAATAACTATTGAGATGATGTACCCAATAATGTATTTAATCACTCCTTCAAACAATAAATTCTCTTAACCATCATCTAATTGCTTATCAAAGACATATGTTGCATCAAGATGGAATATCCAAGTATGACATCATCCTATTTAGGGTTAGCTAGTTACTTAAGGTCTCAAATTTAAAACTTTTAAGAAGTTTTTTGAGCAATATCACTTCAATGTTGTGGATCTAAGATCAGTGCCTAGGGGTAGATGGAGTCAATTAAGGAGAGGACACAAAGTTGAAGGGATAAGAAGCTAAGGAAAGGAGGGAAGGGTTCGAAGCTGCTGCAATGGTATGGCCCTAGAATCAAAACCCTAGGGGAAAGAGGCTCACTCTGGTGTTTCTTAAGCAAGGCCTCATGCTCTTTCCTCCTTCCTTAGGTCAAACTTGGCAAAACAGCTAGCATAAAGGATAAGTTAAAACAAGAGAGTGAGGTGAGGTAGAGTGTTGCAATGGAAAGGCTCTATCACCAAACCCTAGAAGATGGAAAACCCTAGGTGTAGATAACCTAGGCCCGGTACGTCTCCTCCTTCTTAACTTCTAAAAGCACAACTAACACAAGGGGAAGAAGTAAAAAGAGTGTAGCAAAGGCTAGGCTCTTCCTTCCTTCTTCAATGACTGAATATTTCTCTTTTAGGGGACATGAAACAAGGACTTACTTGTGTGCTTGTAACCTAGGTTTTTTAAATCAACAAATTTATAATAAATGCAAGAATACAAACCTACAACCATTTAATTAAGAAGTTTTGCAGAAAATAAACTTGCATATCATGAAGAAATATCATTGCAAACCCTAGTTGTAAACCTTCCTTCAAGAGAAATGCCAAAATATGCCAAGAAAATCCTTCCTCCAACAAGTGTGCCTCATATAAAAGACCAAATACCCAACAAGGGTGCAAAAAATTAGACCT
This sequence comes from Picea mariana, assembly GCA_032191745.1. NCBI lineage: Eukaryota > Viridiplantae > Streptophyta > Pinopsida > Pinales > Pinaceae > Picea > Picea mariana. The sequence goes on along the minus strand of JASDQU010107444.1, from coordinate 7,917 downwards.
CACAAGAGAGTGAGTTGTGTGTTCCTTCAAAATGAGGGAAAAACTCCTCAATATATACTGTATCAGGACCTCTAATTAAAATTAGGTCATTAAAAATAGCCGACAATGCTACAAACCAAAACTATATTTTTTTAACATTAATTTGTCAAATCGAAACCCTAAATGAGCAAAAGATGAGACGTCAATCCCTCCTGAGGGAGATGTTAGGCCTTTTTGGGGCCAGTGCAGCATCAATAAACCAAACGTTAGCCCTCCTTGAGCTCTTCCAAGCTACCACACGTGCCAATAATAATGTCCATCTGCCATACTCTCATGATGATGTCACAAGCTTCCTGGTGGCGTCTTGGGTCATCTGGGGCTAACATTTCACTGCAAGTGGGTTAATCCCCCTAGGTGTGTCTTAGCCGAAGTGTCCCTGATGGAATGTCCTTCTTCTTCTCAGGTGCCAAAGCTCGGTCAAACACCATCAAGTCTCCACCCCTGATGGGGTCCCAACAACCATATGATAGGCTCTTCAACCCTATGGAGGTCCGAACTAATCATCTCCCCATGTGTACCAGTCCCACTGGTACCTTTCCGTCGAGCATGGTCCTGCACATCAAAAACTTCTCCCTCCATGGGATCATTAGTCACAAGGATCATAGCAACATCAATCATGTTTCATCATTAATGTTATCAAACATATGCTTAAAAACTCTAATATATCATTCAATAGCTCAAAGATATTATAAACACCTACAATACAAAGCCGAAGAAAAAGACAAAATACCCTATTGGGATAATATCCATAATGAAAGGAAAGTATTCAAGGGGTATCCTCCAAGCCATGTAAAATGAGGTGATGTGGTCAAGGGATGTCCAGAGATACAGGTGGAGTGAAAGACAGGGATGCATGATATTACCTGTGGGTGCCTTTGTAGAAGGCGAGTTGTACCCATCATGGATGCAATTTTTTCCAAGCCCTTTATTGCCTTTATTATTTTCTTTTATTTGT